>JABGLY010000585.1:0-97152 GCA_013623525.1 Fusarium dimerum
GTCCTCTCGTTGTCCGCTCTAAGCGCTGTTGGTCGCGGGGTTCGGGGGTTGGAAGGCCGAGAACTCCTATGTGGTTGGGATTTGAGGTTCTAGACTTGAGGCGTTATGATCTGCTTGCTTGTCAGTGTCATAAAGCATGTACGAGTATTCAACTTGATTGTGTCAACGTAACTGTGCACAGTAAGCTTGGGCTGTTGCTACCTTATCTACTGTAGGGATAGAATTGTCTAAAGCTCTGCGACATGTGCATTCCCCCCATAGGTATCATTATAGTGACCAAGGATTAATACCGGTACTCCGGCACTTCTACCACTCCGGCATGCATTTGATCTACGGGCGGGAATTCATTAATTAGCGTCCTTGAGCTTCATTCAGCATGAACCTTGCCCGCCCTGAAAGTCATGTACCTGATCCTGTTCCACCTTTGGCTTTGGCCTTGGGTGTTTGTCCTATCAGGAACCAAGAGCATGTCTCATCATATGAAGGGAGGAAATCTCTTTATCTAACCACGTTGGTCTTTGAATTTTCACATGTCACTAAAGATTCCATTATATCTCGTCTCATTGGCAAAGAAAGACCCCTTGATTCGATTTCCTTGTCACTATTTAGTAGTATAAAGGCATTCTCTCTCGCTGAGTGATTTATCCCAAAGTTTTCAGATTCGACGACCTAAAGGGCACTAAATTATAGCCCCGGCGCCGAACCCACCATCAGCGTCATACCTGTGGTCCGCACTAGCTGCTAAGTTAGGCGGTGTTGGAACAAACAGTCGCTATCTCGGTACCTTCCAGTCACCAACACAAGCCTGGTACAGACAGTCCGAGGCCTCCTTCAACATCCGCCCTCCAAAACCTCGACACATGCTTCACGTCTAGCTCTCCAGGCCTCAAAGATATACCGCACTTTTTCTCTCGGGAGGGGGCATTCTTGCCAGTTCCTTCATCATGGCTACTACTCTTCGACGGCGCAATCCCCGAGAGGCCAGTGTTATCGAAAGCGACGATACATCAAGGGAAGAGAGCCCTACACCACACCCAGCGTCACACGTTCACGTTGTCGAACATGTCGTCCCCAAGACTCGAAAGCGCCGCAATACCTTTATCTTCTTTCTGGGAAGTCTCTTCGGCATCATCGCTGCCGGCTTCTTCGCGTCCAGCAATGATCTTATCGACCTGCCTGAATTCACCGACTTGAGCATGGACAGCTTGCTTGATGTTCTGCCAGCAGGTCTCGTCAAAGATATACGCGAAATTATCCAGTCTGAGCGGGATGTCGCGGACTCATACGAACCATTTTCTGTGGGTATAAAAGCTCGCGCCGAAGGTCTCGAGGCGCATCATCCCATCATCATGATCCCGGGTGTTATTTCAACTGGTCTTGAGTCCTGGGGAACTGCCAATATCTCTCGCACATATTTCAGGAAGCGCCTGTGGGGGAGCTGGACCATGATGAAAGCCTTGGTAATGGACAAGGAGGTCTGGAAGAAGCACATCATGCTGGATAAGCGGACGGGTCTTGACCCTCCGCTGGTCAAGCTTAGGTCCGCCCAGGGCTTTGATGCGACCGACTTTTTCATTACTGGCTACTGGATCTGGAATAAGATTTTTGAGAACTTGGCTTCGATTGGCTACGATCCTACAAATTCTTTCACTGCAGCCTATGACTGGAGGCTGTCATACACCAATCTTGAGGTTCGGGACCAGTACTTTTCACGGCTCAAGTCGTATATCGAAACTGGAGTCTCGTTTGGTGATAAGAAGGTAGTGTTGGCGTCGCACAGTATGGGCAGTCAGGTTCTTTATTACTTTTTCCACTGGGTCCAGTCTGAGCAGGGTGGTCGAGGAGGTGCTGACTGGGTCGAGCGCCATATTGACTCTTGGATAAACATTAGTGGTTGCATGCTCGGTGCAGTAAAAGGTCTGACGGCCGTTCTCTCTGGCGAGATGCGTGATACTGCTCAGCTGAACGCGTTCGCTATCTATGGACTCGAGAAGTTTCTGAGCAAGGAGGAGAGGGCCGAGCTCTTCCGGGCTATGCCAGGCATCTCTTCTATGCTCCCCATCGGTGGGAATACGATCTGGGGTAACTTGACCTGGGCACCGGATGATTCGCCTGGTCAGAACTTCTCGTACGGTTCTCTTCTTAACTTCAGGGCTGGCGCAAACTACACTACTCCTGATCGCAACATGACCGTGGATGATTCCATGTCTTATCTCCTCAACACCACAGAGGATTGGTACCAAGATCAGATCAAGGGCAGCTATACCAGAGGAGTTGCCCATACTGTAGCAGAGGTCGAGGCCAACGAATTGGATCCGAAGAAGTGGATCAACCCCCTTGAGACTAGGTTACCCCTTGCACCCAGTCTCAAAATCTACTGCTTTTACGGTATTGGTAAACCAACTGAGCGGGCATACTATTACCGTGCCCCGGACTATCCATCTCTGACGAACCTCAATATCACCATCGACACAGGCTACACTGCCGGGGAAGTGGATCATGGTGTCGTGATGGGTGAAGGCGATGGGACCGTCAACCTTCTCAGCACGGGTTATATGTGTAATCGTGGTTGGCAGATGAAGCGCTACAATCCTGCTGGTGTAAGGGTCACAGTGGTTGAGATGCCTCACGAGCCGGAGAGATTCAACCCACGAGGAGGGCCCCGAACTGCAGACCATGTTGATATCCTCGGCCGACACAACCTGAACGAGTTAATACTAAGAGTCGCGAGCGGACATGGAGACACCATCACGAATAACGTCGTGAGCAATATTCACGAATATGCGTCCAAGATACAAATATTTGACGACAATGAAAAGCGACCTTCTTAGGCTGACGTGTCGATAACCATACCGGATGGCGTGTGTCTCGTTGGTTTACTATTTCTGTATATCCTCAAGGTACTGTTTGGCGTTTGGGAGTGTGTTTTCAAACTTGGTTATAAGATGTGGGTTATTGGGTGATCGTTTTGTGTTCAGATACACCAAGAAATATGATAGACTAGGACCAGTCTTATGAAGTATATTTTGGATACATTTCTACGGGAAGAATCGATTCGACGTGACATCCAGATTATCACAACATGATGTTCTTGATGTGTGGCGGTGCGTGCTCCAGCCACATCCACCAAACCGTCACTCAGCCAATGTGCCGTTATCGCCCTCTGCATGTAATTTAGGTGGTTCCGCCAAGCCAGAACAAGAACCCCATCTTGAATGAGGTCACGGCGAAAACGGGTTGCAGTACGGTTGGCCTGGCCACGATTCTCCAACCTGCCTTGCCTCCTTCATCCTTTTGCAAGCCGGACTTGTTACCCATTCAGCATAATTGTCTTGTTTCTTTTCTTCGCACTACGTCGTCATCCAGGAAATCGATTGTGGTATCTATCTGATATCCTTCGTCGACTCGCTACTACTGAAGTTCCTCTTTTTTTTCTGCCCTGTCACATCAGTAATACGAAAGTGGCCTTAATTAATACCTTGCTCGCAGTCGACCCTCTAGCAATAATCGTTCGACGAAGCAAGTAAAGTACCTGCAACTGGACCCGATGCATTGGTGGCCGTCTCGTCACGGGATTCAACACTATGGCGGACTTGGAAGAAGCTCAGTTTTCACCCGAGGATGAGGAGAAGCTTTGGCAGGGTATGTAGTCTCGAGCTCGCATTGAATTGTCCGCAAATAGAAAACAATTGCTAAAAGCCATGTCTACAGAGCTGGAGAAATGCGTCTCGAGTAACTGCGATAGCCACGAAACCATCGACGATGCCCTACGGTCCTGGATAGATCTGACCACGCAATTGCGAGATCATTTCCAGGATTCTCAGGATGAAATTATCACCTGCGCGCAGATGCTCCTCGCCGCCGAGCTCTACCAATCCAACAAGGAATATGTTCGCACGCAGATCGTGTACAGTCTACTTCAGGAGGACGAGGCTGGACCACTACACGCCATCGCTTGCTTTCTCTTGTTGGATGGATGCCAGGACGAGACTACGTTTCCATATATGGTTGGCGAGTCTTGTTTCCCTCGACTCTTGGAGCTGATCAATGGTCGTCGGGACGAGGATACCCGATTACATCGCTTGTTGTTGCAACTCATGTATGAAATGTCGCGCGTAGAACGACTCCGCCTGGAGGACTTGTCCCGTGTGGACGATGACTTCGTTCGCTATCTCTTTAGTCTGATTGAGGAGGTATCAGATGATGTTCATGACCCTTATCACTATCCAACCATACGAGTTCTAGTAAGTTTCCTTGACGTATCGACCGAATCCATTAGCCTAACGTCGCATATAGCTCGTTCTGAACGAACAATACATGCTTGCTTCAACAGATACGGGCGACCCAACGGCTCCGTCTACACCTTTAACGAATAGGATCGTCAAGTGTCTTAGTCTTGATGGCCCTTCATTTCGAACTTTTGGCGAAAACATCATCTTGCTTCTCAATCGAGAGACAGAAACTTCATTACAGCTTCTGATTTTGAAATTACTTTACCTCCTATTCACAAACAAGGCGACATATGAGTATTTTTATACCAATGACCTGAGGGTTCTTCTGGACGTTATCATTCGGAACCTGATGGATCTACCTGATGAGAAGATCTCACTCAGACACACCTATTTGCGAGTGTTATATCCCCTACTAGCGCACACTCAGCTCAGCCAGCCGCCGCACTACAAGCAAAACGAGATCCTCCGAGTACTGAGCATTCTACGGGGATCACAGAATTTCCATTTCGCGCCAGCTGACGAGACAACATTGCGGTTGGTCGATCGTGTATCCAAGGTTAGCTGGATACAGGAAGCTGACCACAGCCCTGGATCTGGCGAGGCCGAGGTTGCGCGTAAATTCCTGGGCATCAGCTTGTCAAAGTCCCAGAGTGCGAGCAGCATGAGCGTGACGGACGTTGCAGCCGTTATGGAGAAGCCAGGAGTTCAAACCCCTAGTAAATCAGGCGAGGGAACCGCTGCCACAGAGGAGGGCGTGACGATGGCGGTCAAAGGCAAGAAACCCCTTCCCGTGGTACCCAAGCATCGCCACGGAATACCATTCACACAGACACCGACAGCCTCGCAGCCTAATGGCAGTACAAAAAAGGTGCCTCCCAAAGCACCACCACCTAGACGATGGGGAAGATTCAGGACAGCTGAGCGCCCTCCTGCCGAACCAATCAAGGAAGGAGTTCCGGAGTAGAATGAATTTGTAGGGACGAGTTATTGAGATGACGAAGGGATGCCCGTCAATACTCTTCAATGTATCACGACAAGAGAATATCACAGCAGAGTTCGAGGCTGATACCCAAGCACGGTTTGGGATGCAAGCAAGGTCATTCAGTGCACGGCGTTGTGGGAGCTTTGGCCTGTTGGGCACAGAGCATTAGGCAGGGCGTTATGAGTTTTCTCCCTCTTTGATTTCTTCCATGCATTTATCAACCTGTTGTGAAAACACAACGAAAGGACGCGGTGATAGCTGAAGATTGGACATGCCATGTAAAGACAAGAGGCGTTACACAGCGTATGACTAGTACTTGCTTGGGTGGTAGAAATAATTAAACAAGAGACAATGTTGAGCATCAGCATGTGAAGATGTCGTCATTGAGGTTGTTGTGACACGTTCATGATGCCCGATTAGCTTACTTTCTCGTTTTGAAAGGGGAGCAATGATCTGGATGAGCTAACACATGCAACCCCGTCAAAATTCGACTTTTTGGTGTTTTGTCCCTGGCTATCTTGGCCGTCTTGGTAAAGCTATGGAAAAGAGGGAATCTTTTGGACACTGCAGGTCACTACACTGTAGCGCGGAAAGTACCGAGCTGAAGAGTGGGAAGTCGATCACTTGGCAGGATTGATGGCATTTCAATTACTGCGTCCTCCGTGTGTTGGTGGCATCCCAAAGGATTTTTGAGAGGCCTCGTTGCGAACAAACGAAGCCTCGTTGAACTGACCCATGGTTACGCAAAGCCGGATGCGGAGGTCAGGTGTGTACTTATGACGATACAGCTAGCTTACGGTGCCACAGCTAGTTCTCGTCGATGCCTCTTAGGTTCGTGTAGAGTTGATCTAGTTAGGTGGAACAATACACAGTCCGGGTTGCGATAGTTCAGACCGCGAGATTGATTGAAATAGTAGTCATGTTTGAATAAACATTTAACGAAAGAAACGGCGATGCCGAAGATAGCACCAAGACCGGAGCGTGGCTGTGTTTGACGAAACTAATCAAAAAGGAAAATCTTGCACATCCGGGAGCTAACTGCAGGCCAAAGGTGCAAGGAGCGACGATTATCATTCTGGGGGAATGATGATCGTCATGGGTTTCTTGCGGACGATTACTGGTCCTGTTTTCCCTCTTTGGTGGTTTGTGACAGAAGGAAGAAAAATTGTACATACATCAGGTGTGCAAGGTCCAGGGATGGTGGGGAAGAGGGGAAGGACCCTCCGAGAATGGCACTATCGACGTCATCTTTCTTTTTGGATTGGGAGCTTATGGGAGGAAGGTGTGAATTTTTGCTGCTGGACGTAGAGAAGGAACTCTCATATGATAATACCAGTGGTCTACCTACTTTCTGGGTTTCTGGGTACTGTAGCAGTTGGAATTCCCTGTTCATAGCATACCTATCTGAGAGCTGTTTTGCTTGCTATCAGCAGGTTTCTGTCAAGTATCGTATCCCGCTCGAGAACCGAGGTGAGCGCATTCGTCAGGACCCGTGAACCATTGGGCTCTTCTTGGCACTTTGCCGTTGCCAGTCGACAAACACGACACCCCTGTTCGTTGCCCAGAGAAGGCCCAATCCCAATTCTTATCCACCATCATCGTCGTCATGCTTTCTGGTTTTCCAAAACACCATCATAATTGCCCGTCATAAACATCACCTGTAGTGAAGAAGGGAATCCAAACCGTCCTACATCCTCAGCTGTCATTTTCCATCCAGGTTCTGATCTACCACTGCTAAATGTTAGTACGTCTTGTTTCTGGCACCGTGTCTCACTTATCCTTCTAGCTCTCCTGCTTTGTTTTGTTTTGTTCTGCTCTGGTACGAATTTCTCTCATCGTATCATCGCAACATCGGCAAATCCCTCTGGCATAGGCTCTGACACATCTTGCCTCGGTCTATTACACCCTGATTCTGGCACTCGTCCTCGATTTCAAGGTTTCTGTACATCAAAGTCTGACAAAAGGGACAGGAGAACCACAGCTGTCCAGTGAGCCAGCAAAATCAAGGTACGTATGCAACTCTTTCTTCCCATGAGCCTACTGTGCTGTAAAATGTCTCGGATTCCTCCTCCAAAGTCGCCTGTCCACTCGGCAGTGGTCATAGCCCGCCGCTAGTCCCATCACTGGCTCCAGCAAGTCTCCGTTTGACCTGCACTTTCGGTGTTAGCTGACTAGTCGGTCAACCTGTCCCAGTGCGTCGACGTGCGCCCATTGCGTCAACATCCAAGATACAGCTCATGAGTGATCCCACCGTTAGCGGTACAGTACTATTGGGCTGGAGCGCGCACTCTTGTTCCAGTAGACTTGTTTCTTGAGATTGCTCCCACATTCCTTCACTACCTAACAGCACTGTTCCCACATCTTCTAGTTCACTAATCTGTGTCTCATCTCATTAGTTGTCTCCATCAAGTTTCGTACGTACCTACAGTACTAACTAAAACATCCGACCTTGCTGCTAGCGGCACGAACAAAAGCGCCACCTCCGCCATGGATCTGCCTTCTTCACATTCCCATTCTCAGTCTCACTTCCATTCTCAACCACAGTCACAATCACCGTCGCAAACTCAACCCCTTTCATATCACCAACATCACCAGCCGCAGAACTCAAACTACCCTTACTCGCACGGCCAGGATTCTTCTTCTGTAGTTTCGAATTCGTCATACCAAAAGACGACACACCTCAATCCTACAGCCAACCCTCATACGCAAATCCAATACAACGACAACCATCAGTTCAACGACTCGCTTGTTGCGCCCCAGCCGCGACAACCTCAAGTCACCGGTGGCCGTTTCACCGAGGAATGGGACGCCTCCCGACGTGGATCCTCCATTCTAATTAACCCATCGCATCACGGCGCAACCATGGAACGTTCCAACTCGGTACACAGCTTCCACGCTGGCGACGACCAGCAGCTTCCCAGTCGTCACAATACTCTCAAGAAGAAGAGCTCGCTCCGTCGCAATGGAAGCCTCAAGCGGAGCAGCAGTCGTCGAAGCACGAGGGCTGGCAGCGTTAGGAGTCTTGCGCTTCAGTCCACTTCGGACCGCGATGAAGAACACAATGCTTTCTATGTGCCAGTACCGACTACTGGAAACCCCACTGAAGTTCTTGCGAATCGATTTCAGGGTAAGAATTCTCTCATATACGTTGGATGATTTGGAGCTTGCTAACCTTGCTGCCTGCACAGGATGGAGAAAAGTGCTAAAGGATCTCATCGCTTACTTCCGCGAGATCCAGTCGCATTATGAGCACCGCTCTAAGAGCCTTCTCAAGCTGGCGAATGTCTCGAACAATATCGCTACACCCGCTGGGTTCATGACTTCTGGCGGCATTGACGACGCTCTTCAAGTTCTCCGTACCTATAACAAGGACGCCATTCTGGAAGCCAATAAAGCTCAAGAGATTGAAGAGGACGTCATTTTGGCACTTACCGGGCTGAGGACCGACCTGCAGCAGAAGATCAAAGAGATTAGGAACCTGTCGGGTGACTTCAAGAACTCGGTTGACAAAGAGGTCGAGGCCACGCGCAAAGCCGTTCGGGCTCTGGGCGAGGTGCTTGGTAAGACCGAAGTAGATGAGTCTTTGACGACTGGCAAACAAGACCCTTACCTTTTGCGCCTCGCCGTGGATCGACAAATTGAACGACAGTTGGACGAGGAGAACTATCTCCACCAGGTATGATGCACGCATCTAGTGACTATAGAACTTGGCGCTAACAACGAGCAGGCTTACCTTAACTTGGAAAACTCTGGTCGAGAACTCGAGTCGATTGTTGTAGGAGAGATCCAAAAGGCCTACAATGCCTATGCCGGCATCCTCAAGCGAGAGGCCGACAATGCTTACAACGTAATTGGCGAACTTCGGGAAGGCCCCATTGCCATGCCAAAGGACCAGGAATGGATACACTTTATTACCCATAGTGACGAATTCGTCGATCCCAACATCCCGTTGCGAACTCCGGACATGATCCATTACCCAGGTCAGGACCACGAGTCAGCCCAGGAGATCCGAGCTGGACTTCTGGAACGCAAGAGCAAATATCTCAAGAGCTATACAGCTGGCTGGTGAGTCACGGTCCACACCAGATAATCTTAAGTTACTGACAGATACTGTTTAGGTATGTACTCTCCGCTACACATCTTCACGAATTCAAGTCGGCGGACAAGGCGCAAGCCCCCGTCATGTCTCTCTATTTGCCAGAACAGAAAGTAGGGTCCCACTCGGCCGAGGGAGGCTCCTCGAACAAGTTCATCCTCAAGGGTCGCCAGACTGGTGGCATGCACCGTGGACATACCTGGGTTTTCCGGGCCGAGAGCCACGACACCATGATGGCCTGGTACGAAGACATCAAAGCCCTCACCGAGAAGACGCCCGAGGAGCGCAGCCAATTTGTGCGTAGCCATTCGAGAAGCCTGAGCAGGTCATCGCCCCGATCGGTCAGCAGCGACGGAGAAGGACTAGTAGACGAGGAAGACGAGGAGCCCTTCACGGCCGACACGGAGTCGTTTACCAACCCGGGACCACGACAACACGACACGACTCCTCGGCGATCTCAAGCAGGTGGGCGGTTCCCATCTGATATCCAAGTCAATGCGCAACGTGGCTTACAGGCCTCTCGTTCACCCTCTAGCGTAAGCTCTGGCTTCCAGGACAATCACACGAAACCCGAGGCACCGGTTGTCGCGGGAGGGATGTCTGTTCCGGCTGCCGGGGGCACTGAACGAGACCAACAGGACCAGGAATTTAACCAGAGCTACGGGAACTCTGGCCAGACGCCGCTGGATGAGGTTCCATCTAATGCCGCCATCGCCAACCAGAAAGCCCATTACGACGGCGTGAATCCTTATACGAGCGAGCCAGTTCAGCAGACCCCAACCCAGCAGGCACCCATCCAACAGCAGCACAGCCACCATCAAGATATTCAGCAACAACAATACTTTCAGCAGCAGCAATATGACCCTCAGCAGGGCTACCACGAGCTACCCACTCAACAGCAGTCGTTCCAGCAGCAGCCTTTTCAGCAGCAGACCGAGCAAGTCGACCAGACACGAAACAATTATTTTGTCCCCGTTGTGATTCCCCAGGGGAGAGACCAGAGCGGTGACGCAATTGACAACCAAGGTCAACAAGCAGGTCAGCAAGATTTGCAGTCAACTTCTCTGCAGCAGGGACAAGATACCTTCCAGCGGCAACCCGAGTCTTTCAAAGGACAGAATGTATCCTTTGGGCAACCCAGTGGAGGCTATGAGGACTCTCTGACGGGTGTCAATGCTCAAGTACCTCAGCAGCACATGACATTCGATGACCAGAGGTTCGATGGCAATCTGTCACCTGAAAACAACCATGCCTTGGTTGATCATATTCCAAATCTCACACATGAGTCGAGCCTGGACTCGCAGGCCAACGGCAATGCCAAGCCATCCAACTACAGCTTGTCAGCCGTTGAAGGAGAGAGATTCCCCAAGCTGGATGGTTCAGCTCCGGTAACGCAGCCAGCTGGCAAGCGACCTGATTCCGTATTTACGGACGGTGATTCGTTACTCTTGAAGACTGACGACGAGGAGGAGCCATTTCGCCCTCAGCGTCCTTCGGTTAACGACCGAACGGGGAGTGTTCAGACAATTTCGAACCTGCATATCCCTGGTGGTTATCCCAAGGGCACCCCCTCTTAGGCCGACTTGTTATGTTTCTTATTGTCTTGTTTTGTTGCCTTGTATGTGTCGCGCTGGTTTGTTTCTTATGTTATGATGAGGTATCGGATTGGTTGTGGATAACTCGGATGAGGCAAAAAGGTCTGTGATGGCACTGATGGGATTGATTGTATGGAGATCAGACAGGAGGCGTTTGCTACGAGATGACTAGGCTAGGTGGTTATTTTTTTTTTCGGTTTATATCCCTCGTTAGGTCTTGGAGACTTTTTTTCCCCTATTACTTTTCATTATTCTCAAGATTCCTTCAATTATACCTGGCGTCGTTAGTACTATCGATCGACTGATTGTAATGTTTAAATGCTGTGCATCAAGTCGATCTTGTTATCCTCTCTGAAGCTGAAGTGAGCCGCCTGTTGTTGTCGTACTGTAAGCCCCACTGCTCAGCGTAAACGGAAGTCCTCCGCCGAATTAGTTTTTCCGAGCCATGAACCGTCCAGCCAATCAAACCCCTCCAAGCTAGCTTCCCGCGACCAAAGTTTCCCATTTGAAAATTTCACACAAAAAAAAAGTTGAAGCCTCTTTGAACCGCGCGTGGGTGTATTCAAACCGACAAAAAGACGACGACACCTCTCTTTCCTCCCTTGTCGGCTACGATCGATTAGAAAAACGAGTGTCGAGTCGTTCAATTGCTTCAATCACCAATCTGTCCTTTCGATATTCGGCTTAATCCAATCCGATAAATATGTCTTTCCGAGGTGGTTCGCGAGGCCGTGGTGGCTCTGGATTCGGCGGTCGCGGTGGTGGTAGGTTCTTTTTTTCTTTTTGCTCCGATGGTTTCTCAGAGAGTCGGGATGGGTTGTTGGGATGAGGGAGCGGCCTCTGATGGATCTGAAAGAGGCTGGGAAAATACAATTGGGTGCTGCGGTCGCGGGATACCTGTAGATGGAGATGGATATATCAGATCGGGTTTGATGCAGTGCATCGCTAACTTGGACATTCAGGCCGTGGCGGTTTCCAACAGCGTGATATGGGCCCTCCTGCTCAGATTCTTGGTAAGCTGTCAATCCTCACCGTATCCTGACAAACTGCGACAGAACTAACATGACATGTCACCAGAGATGGGAAAGTTCGTTCACGCCTGCGAGGGTGAAATGGTCTGCGAGTCCATCAACCCTAAAGTCCCTCACTTCAACGCTCAGATCTTCCTCGAGAACAAGACGGCCGTCGGCAAGGTCGACGAGGTCCTCGGCCCCATCAACCAGGTCTTCTTCACCATCAAGCCCACCGAGGGCATCCAGGCTACCTCTTTCAAGGAGGGCGACAAGTTCTACATCGGCTCCGAGAAGCTCCTCCCCCTCGACAAGTTCCTGCCCAAGCCCAAGCCTCCCCCAGGTGCCCCCAAGGTCAAGCGCGCGGGCGGCTCCAGAGGCGGTGCCAGGGGCGGCGCGAGAGGTGGACGAGGTGGTTTCTCGAGGGGTGGCCGAGGCGGTGCCGGTGGTTTCTCCCGAGGTGGTAGCGGTTTCGGCGGCGGTCGCGGCGGTGGCCGTGGTGGTGGCCGTGGCGGCAGCGGTGGTTTCTCCCGTGGCGGAAGCGGCGGTGGTCGAGGACGAGGTGGATTCAGCCGTGGAGGCCGATTCTAATCCTTTTCTTTTCTCGACTTGCTCTTCGTTCTTGACGACTTATACAAGATCTGATAGACCTTTAAAACCGTCCATCCTACTTCCTCTCCGTGTATAAGGGCAAAAAAAAAAGTAAAAAGAGAGGGCGGGAAGAAGAAGAAGGAGAAGAAACAACCCCCTATGACAGACGCGATCACGAAGGAGAAGAAAAAAAAGTGTCATAACTAAATGAGAGGATGATTAGGGAGAGGGAGAAAAGATAGTCTAGGGGGAAGGCTTTATGTATGTATCCGGCGTTCAACGGGTTCATTTTGTTTGTTCTTGGTATCAGATCATATACCTTGCTGCTATTTCATCTATGTTACTGTTGAAATCATTCTGCTCGAGAGGTTGCCATGTCCCTGTCTATACCCTAGTTGCTTCTCGTAGTGAACGTTGCGGGATATGATCAAATAAACATCAGCCCTGCGGTTTTGATGCCGTAGGGAAACAGAAAAGGCCGATCATCTGCCTTTCAAGACGGTCTTGAAATAACTTTGATCGTATAACAGCACGACGAGCGTATGCATTCATGGCTCCCACCAATGAATCTGAGGTAGCTGGAAATATATGCCTGTTTAGCATCTATCTATGTATGGGTATCATGAAATAAACTACTCTCAAACCTGCTCAATGCTGCACTTCACTTCCTATAATATGATGCACAAACATGCCCAAAACTCAGAACAACACCCAACACACTCAAGCCGATGCCAAAGTACTGCACGCTTCGGTAACTCTGGAGTGTTTTCTCTACCTCTCCAGCGCCAACCTGCACAGCAGATGCCATCCCCAGGCTCACAGCAAATGCGGACATTGCCACGGCATTTGCGAGACTGCTAGCCAGTCCATGGTGTCCATGGGGCATGGTTCGACCTAAGACAGTCGCTGTAATCGGGATGATTTGAACCAGGCTAATGCCCATCAACCCAACACTAAACAGCGCGTTGAGCCAATACGTCTGCTCGACTGGAGCCGTCGCCATGAGTGCTGAGCTAATTGTAATGGCTGTAGAAGCAACCACCATTGATAGCTGTGCTGTGAGATCGTTGTTTATGAAGGGGCTGCCCATGAATCCGACAACAGCCCCAACAACAAACAACGGGACAAGCCCAGCGCCGATCTGCAGCGAGGCCCAGCCTCGCATGACGCCGACAAATTGGGAGAAATGCCAGATCCACACCCCGAAACTCGCCCATGCAGCTGCCGCGAAGGCAAGAGTTGCGATCGTAGACATGCGCAACTGTCTAAGTGGGATTAGCGAGTGGCTACCCCTTCGCTCGATGAAAACAAAGACAATCAACCCGGCCAGACCGCCGCCGATCAAAACGTATACGGGCCATTCCTGGAAAGTCGTGATTGAGGCCTGGTTCCATCCAGCAGTAAACAGGACCTGTGAAGCTAGACCAATGACAAACCCCAGCACGTCAAGACGCTTCCAGAGGCTCCCCTCAAAGTCGAGTTCCAAGACCATAATGTTCTTTGCCGGGATTACGAGAACACTAAACGCCCCCAGGGCGAGGCATACAGCAGCCAGTGAGTAAAAGGCCCAAGGCCATGAGGCTAAAGTCGCAAAAAGGCCTGACATGACAGATCCAAGGACAAAGCCTAACGGCGCAGCGATATCGAACATTCCCATGACAAAGGTTTTACGCGGGCTGGTGGGATAAGCACGCTGCAACATTGCGTGGCCATTTGGTATGAGGAGTGCCGAACCAATTCCCTGCATAGCACGGCAAGAAGTAAAATAGACTGTACCGAGTCCTCCATTGTCCTGGACATAAACACTCAATCCTGCAAGCAGACTCCAGAAGGCCAGCCAGACAAACCCTGCCACAAACACGTATCGATGTCCGCAGACGTTACCAAGTCGATTTCCAACAAGTATAAAAGCCCCCGCCCCGAGTGCATATGCCGCTGAGTACCAAGCAAGGTATCCTGGGGTCTGATGAGCCTTGGAGAATGACTCAGCTATAGTGCGAGCAGGGACAAGCGTTTGAGCTAGACCAGCAAATGCCAGGAGCTGAGCCATACATATGATGATGACAAAGGCACTCTCATTTGTTGAGAGATGGTTGAACTCGATTGGTTTGGCGTCTGCCACGAGAGGTTTCCTTCGTACTTCTTGGTTGAAGAGGGAATCGGGATTGGAACCAGCACGGATATGTGTGACAGTGCCAAAGGGTTGCGTCTTAGTGCCAATGTCTGGTCTTAGCACCATATACTGGTGATGCTGAGTTGTGGACCTGAAGGCTTCGAATCGCCTAGCCGCCTGGACAAGGCCACCATGGTTGACAGAGAAATCCGACGGCGGAACTGGTGGAGGGGGAAGCTGGTTTGAGGCAGGCGGGCTCACGGGTGATACATCAGATTCATGTTCGGCCAAGGTCAGAGGAATGCTGTATCTGGCAGGCGGGGTGTGAGGAGTATCAAGACGAGGTGGTAGATTGGGTGTAGATAAGCGTATGAGGTGCTCAGGTGGAATAGTTTGCGGTTCTATCTCAGTCATGCCAGGTTCTGATGTCGACTGTAGTAGCGATTGTGACTCTAAATCCGCGGAACTGCCTGGTGTCAAACTGCTGGGAATATAGGATGGATCATACGCAGAAACGGAAGAGGTAGATAGGCCAGGAATATGAGTCGGTCTTATGGAAGTTTGATCGGATATCTTGAGAGAGGCGTCGCTGCTGGTTGATGAGTTGCGAGAATGTGTATATGATGGTTCTGGAGCATATCCGCCATGATGATGATGATGATGATGATGATGATGATGGTTATAATGGTGGCGGAAAGACTCGGTTACGGCGATCATTGTGTCAGCGACGACTTGGATGGGGGCATTCATTCGCATCTGCTGCCGAGATTGCTCAGATTTCTCAGAATCATGGCGCGTCAGCGTCGTCCTGAGGGGTTCCATGTTGATGGTGAGTGGTCGGTATAATAAGCAGTCAGCAAGGCGGCATCAGTGATAGGTAATGAGCGACGTCTGTGTGGGAGTAGATTAGGAAGCGATTGCCGAGGTAGGATTGAGAGCAAGAATAAGAGAGACGACGGTAGAGACTGAGATCAGAGATGTCAGGGTTGTACTGAAAACATGATCAAGCAACTGTAAACGGAAAGAAGGTCTATCTTGTTAATTGAGGTCAACTCAAGTCGCGAGAAGACGGAAGAGAAGAGAAAGAGAAGAAAGCGGTAGAAATGAGAGTATTTCAAGACAATATGTGATATCTTTTGCACTCGCAAAGTGGATATATGTCAACCGAAGGAGAGAGAAGATCAAGATGATACAGAACCAAGCCATCCTCTTTCAGGATCGAGGCGCCTAAATAATGTTCTAGAGTCCTCAGGGCTGACTTTTTCTTCTCTGCTCTTTGTGAATCCTTGCCAACGAACATAGCCAGGGAGCCCCGGCCCCCATTTTCAGGCCAACAGAGAGAGAGAAAGAGAAAGGCTTGGTAGGAAATGGGAAAATAACACTTGGACCCAGGGCTGTGGGATTAGCGACGACATGGATGGCTGCATGTCTAACGTTGAGTTGAATCCATCTTCCATTCATGAAGAGAAGGGATCCATAAATAGAAATTCCCCATAGACCGGGGTAGTTCGCTTGGTGTGTCTCATCCATCACCCTTCATCTTTTTCTTGTCCTCCCCCCACCTTCAGCACGTAAGCTCTAAGAGAGGGCGGACAGTTGAACATGAGAGTAGCAGGGGGCGGGAAGGGCCGGTCGTTACAGACGTAGGAGGACCTAAAAGTTGTTTGCTCTCTTCTTTTTTTTTCTCTTTCACTGGCGTGTTTGCGGTGACGATTGTTTCAATAGTCCCGATGGTGGTTCACTTCTTGTGTAGCGTGACCGGTCAGTGTGTTGTTGTTGGTGATGAAAGGTCGGATATGCACATCGTGGGTAGGAAGTCAGATTTTAAGTGGGCACCCAACCTCAAGGCTCAAGGAAGGTTGCAGCAGGAATTCACTTTCAACAACCTGGGAAGGAAGAGCAGGGGTTGCTATTCCATAAGGCGGTTACGACCAACAGACAAAATGATGGCGTCTAGCAAAAAGGGGAAGCAGGTACATAGCATGGACTCTGAATATCTTCATTTCACATGCGCCGTATGACAACCCCAAGACAACCCCAATCCATCCATTGCTCCAAACTTCTATTATTTCATAACCTCCTCATACAGTATATATCTCATATCTCAATCAAATCTTCTTGTACGACCACTATCTCCCCCTTTCTCTTTCTTCCTTCAAAATTGCAACTCTCCCACCCTTGTCAGTCCCACAATACAAACCGCAGCAGCAATGCTTCCTTTCTGGTACAACAACATAGCCTCAGTGTCTAACAGAGCAACTGGTCGCACCGTGTCGTGATGATTGCAATGCCTGCCTGCATCGTAACTCATGGCATTTCTGGCATTTCTCCCCTACATACACAACCCAACCTACACATTTGTCAGATAGTCAAGAGTAGTCGCTGACATTCATTGCCATGCCAAGATAGAAGAAGTAGACCTCCCCTGACTGTGATCCCTCCAGCCAAGACCATTCACGTCCACATCAACTCCACTAGATAGATCCTAGACCAGTGACATAAGCTTCCCAATCGACTTCATCAAGCTCATACACACACATCACCAGTGCGAATCATGTCACCTTCGCTACCGTAGAATCAATCCTCTGA
Organism: Fusarium dimerum; assembly: GCA_013623525.1. Taxonomy (NCBI): domain Eukaryota; kingdom Fungi; phylum Ascomycota; class Sordariomycetes; order Hypocreales; family Nectriaceae; genus Fusarium; species Fusarium dimerum. Next base: position 17,209 of record JABGLY010000585.1, read on the forward strand.
CTATGAGCGGACATTTTTCACACAGAACATTGCCTAAGGAATGAATGGAGGGTATCATGGACTCAACCACCAAAACGACCTAAACACCATGACCTTCTTCGTCAAGTATGGATATATCCCCTCCGAAACCCCCCCACCAAGTATCAAAATATCCTTGACCAACATGTAACGCTACCTTGCATCATTGCGTCGTATGCACACATCCTGTCATGACTTTCAACTCCATCATATCCGTTTATTGCTAATGGTCTTATCTCATTTTAAACTTCTTCAATTTCTTTCCCCTTTCTTTCCTTACGCCTGTCCCGCTTTGTTGCCTTATTCCGAGTCCCGACATGTTCGTCTTTACGTTTTTCCAAGCAGAATCATGACCTTGTATCCCGTGTTGAACGGTCTCTCAGAACCATTCTTAAGGCTTGGGTATTCTGATCGTCTTGCTGGTCATGAGGCAGCCGTGAATCACAAACAGAAATACGGCAGGGTGGATCTCGAACGCAGTGCCGGGGAACCACACGCCAAAGGGAAGGTTATCGAGAACCCATCGCTCGTGAAGCCAGTATGCCATGATCGCGTCCATGCCAAGTGATGTAGGGATAGGAGTACCCTCAAAGTACTGGCTCTTGCCTGAGGCGTCCTTGGGAAGCACGGCGACCGTCACGTTGAAGCGTGCGAGGCGGGTAAGACCAGAGAGGACGAAAAAGGTGAGCGCAACGGTATCGGCAAATGAGCGAAACCCAATTGTAAAGGCAACCATGGCGGGAGCGACTCCAAACGAGATCTGTAAGAGAAGAATCATATTAGTACGAACGCCTGTCGCGGTTTACTGAAAAATGCAACATACCAGGTCAGCAAGTGAGTCCAGCTCTTGACCCATGAGACTGCTCTTCTTCCTCCAGCGCGCTACCTTTCCATCAAATGCGTCGAAGAAGAATCCAAAGGGGAGGAAGATGAGAGCGATCCACACCTGGTCGAATGTGTTGGGGTCGCCGAGACAGTATCGCAGTGACGAGAAAATAGACATGACACCGCAAAGGCCTAGCCACGCGCACATGTTAGCTTCATTGCTACACCGCAATCTACTGGTTGACTGCGTGCGATTCATTCTTTGAGCCACATGCCATGAAAAATACATACCGTTCAGTAGCGTGATCACATCCGCCAGGTGCATGGCTCTAACGAGAGAGAAATGGCCGACGTCGGCTGAGAGAAGCGTTTTTTGCTTGTCCATGGCTATTGAAGCGGCAAGATCAGTATTGTGTCTCCAGTATGCGACTCTTGTCCCGCACCGGCCACACGCAACTAGCTCGCTGGGGCTCCTCTCGGAACGTACCTGGGTTGGAAGATGACACGTCTTTGGAGATGTTATCGCTCGAGCCTGATGTGGTGGTGCTCCGTCTAGACATGCTGCGTGTGCGCGCGTTTATAAACCGAGGTTGATTGCCGGAGGACGATGCGAGGAATCGCTAGGTCTTGTTGAATAATTTGGCGGTTCGGACTGTCGCTTCGATTTAAGCAGCGGTGTCGATTCGATACAAGAAAAGGGTTTAGGGGGTTGTTATGAGAAGAAAATGTAAGGTGTTGTGGCAACTTGAAGGTCTGGAGAGAAGAAGGTATGAGAGAAGAACGCAGTAGGAAATTGTCATGTGGGGGGTTTGGACGAGTACTAGTAAATGTTGGGCGTTGGAGTAGGCGTTGACGTTCACATTCGCAGCAAGTTTGGAGGTTTGGAGCCAACTTCTTGCCTGCCTTGCTTGAGTGGGGATGCCGTCATCGTTGTGTGGTCACCGCCACGTTCAGAGCTTGGGAAGCTCCATGATGCCCTTTCCACGTGATAGCTCATTTGTGGCGCTGTTGCACAAACGATTGTGGCTGAATTCACATGTCTTGTCTCAAACAAGACGCTGGGATAAATAGCTCATCACCAGCACCATAGAAACTATATTCCCATCAATGTACCAACTCAGATAAATATATGTATTACTTGTTCCATTCGGTGGCATCAGACTCAACCCCACCTGATCCGGGTATAATGTATGTGCGCGGTCCCCGGCCACCAGACAAGAAATCCTCGTGCGTCTACCGCTTTCGTAAAGAAATACAACTACAAAAGGGACCAAACTCCGTATCCGGGCCATATCCAGGTCGACCAAATATAATGCTTGTAAAGCATCCTGTAAAGAAAGAAAGAACAAAGTAACGTTGCCGGCCCATATGTAAGGTAAGGATCGTAAAGATACACAAAAAGTCCAAATTCCACTTCATATCCTGCTTTTGTCTCAACACTAATTAAGTAACTTGTCCATCGCTCTGCCGGGACTTCTTCTGTGCTGTATTGATGTATGCGCGTGTATAAGCAGAGGTATGCATATGATGATTTATTGTCGTGTAATGAAAACCGAGAAACCGTCGAGCCAGGGGCCGCATGAGCCCGACACTCCGCAGATGGTGTATCCTCGTGGCGGTATCAAGGTGTGGCTACGTTCCATGTTAGTGAAAGGGCCATCTCATTTAGAGAGATTTGACTTACGCATCACCTCCGTGCCCGTTGCCATACATTGGCGACTTACGGCCAAGGCTAGTCAGGATCTGAATTCCGTCGATCCAGAAACCAGATCGCAAAGCAAAGCCGCTTATATACTCGCCGCGTCGAACGTCTATGAGAAATTTGTGAGCATAAATCTTGGATCGCATGGCGAGGAACTCACCCAGTTCAAAAGTATCACCTCCCTCCTTACCACCACGCTTGCCAAACAGCTGAGTTGAATCGTCATCGTACACAAACTCCAGCCCGTCAACGGCAAATCCGTGATAGATGATGATCTTGGACATGACCCGGTCTTGTTTGACCGAGCTAGTAAAGACGGCCTCCATTGGCTGGCTTCCCTCCATCTTGGAGCTGCCCAGCTTCCTGCTAAGGAATGAAGATTTGCCGTTCACCAGCTTCTTGAAGGATTCCTTAGATGAAAACTTCTTGAAATCGTCAATTTCTAGCGAGCCACCTCCAAGTGACCACGCAGATACCCTGATACGACTCTTCCTCTTGCTCTCAGGCAACCTGTTGCGCAGCTCCTGCTCGGTGAGCGTCACCTGTCGAAGGGGTGGGCCTTGATCAATGGGATACTCAATCCATGCATGGCACACATCATCGCCCTCGGCAAAGATTTCGACAAAGTAAATGCCAGTGGCCGCCATAACCAGGACGTTTCCGTTTTCTACTGGGTAAGCCTGAACACTGCTGTCAGGGTTGATAGGACCATCATTCGGTAGCCGGAAAGCGGGATGCGCACGGAAACGCATACAGTCGAGTCGGTGCCATCCACACTCGTCCCTCTGTAAGGCCAAGCCACCTTTCGATTTGGTTCGCGTACAATAAGCCTCTCTCGCTACAAATGTTCGGTTGAGAACAACATAATCCCTCAGCATCACACCACTCTCCTGGTGAGGGCATCCGAATAAATGACCCGTCTCATGCAAGTGGGCACCGATTCCAATGTTGGCGGCTTCCCAGGAACTGCCGGCCTCATTGCAGTCGTTGGCTACATGTTTCGTGTCGGTGGGTGTGCAATCGGTGAAAGCAGGTACAACTTCCTCAAAGCTCGAGGGGTAGCTCTGTAGGCAGTGAGACCCGAAGATGGCCAGTGAAAGCTGGGCATCCCCTCCTCCCAGGGCAGCATGGCCAGTTACAGTTTTGACGGAAGGATCCCAATGAGCATCCAGCAAAAGGGCAGATACATGAAGCTTCTGTCCAGGAAGTGGATTGAAGTATTTCTTGATTGCCTCGGAGGCGATTCCAAAGAGCGCATCTTTGTTGGTCGCCTTCTCGTATTGCTGCGCGTTGTTAAGATCACGTAGCTCGGCCACTGTCTTGTCGCAACGGATTACGTGTATTCTGGCTTCAGATCGCATGGTGCCATTTTCGCGGTCGCGATAGTTGGCGGATCCTGTTGTCCATTCTTCTTCGAATCGGAATGTTCGTCGTCCTAACTTGTTTCGCCACATCTGCTCCGAAGTAAAAGCTTGCCAGAGATAAGCCGCCATGCGGAACTTATTCACTGCTGTCTCGAGCCCATTTCCCTCCTTCTCTATGCGAGCAGGCGTAGCGTCGAATGTGCCCGGTGAGTCCTTGGCAAGGAGGATGGCAAGCTGCAGTGGCGGCGCATTCATTGTAGGAAGCATGTGGACAGTCAAGTAAGTGGTGTGAAGAGGGTTGGAGCTGGAACTGTTGCTAAGTTTTGGGCTCGAGAACTCGAGCCTAAGGCGATTGGGTCCAGGTTGAAGATAAACGAGTGCCTTGAAGTGCGAGTTGCACACTGGCCAGCTGATCGGGGGGAAGTTGTCGTCGAGTCGACAGACGGTGACGGCTCCATCGAGCATATGCTGCGCAGGGTCGCCGATCGTGCCATTGAGAAGAAGAACCTTTTGATAGACCTGATGGACGGTTAACATTTGAAAAAGTAGTTTGCAGAGTTATCGCAAGCAGTGGCTTTCAACCACAGAATGCTGTGCAACCATGGGCAATCCTCGTGATATTGCGTGCAGAAGTATGACGGTGGCGAGCCAATTGGATGTGGCTGTCCATGGAAGAAGAAAGTTGAAGACGTACCCATGCATTTTCGGAGATATTGGACAATCTGGGGGAATAAGGTGACACTGGCAGGTTTTGCTTTCCATTGATAGATGGGGCGCCGAGGCCAGACATGCCAGATACACTGTTGCGGTTGGAACCTGAGGTCAATGGAGGTCGAGATTGTCCAACGTTCTGTTGGCTTTGGCTTTGAGGAACCATGGAATGTCGTTGCTGAGTCGGCTGCTGATCCTTTAGCTGCATATTGAGGGCTGGGTCGGAACCGTGGCTGATTGATGGCGGCGTAAGGGAGCCACTGGAGGGAGTCGTTTCTTGACCATCGCTCGACGTATCGTTGGAGCGATCCGTGCGAAAGCTCGCTCTTGAACGACGGCGAAGACTGGAAAGAAACGATGGAGCCATTGTCGCCTGCGACGGAGTATTTGTCCTCGATGATTGACGCGCTGACGTGTCTTGCCTATGTTTGTCTGGGGAGCTTGTCGTCGAGGACAAGACTTACGTTGTCGCACCGGAGAATAGGAAAAGAAGCAAAACGAGAGTCGGGTGAGGCGGAAGAAATCTTTGCTCGTATTGCAAACTGGTAGAGGAACATGCGAATGTGTGATCGATCTTGCGTGGACTGATGGTTTGAGGGGATGAAGGTTGGGGTGTGTGTGGATGTTGGCTGGATATCAAACTAGAGAGTATGCAACAAACAGTGAAAGACGTGGTAGATGAGATGATGTGGCCCTTGAAGATGAGAGATGATCCTTCCTCGTTCCTGTCAGCGAGTGGGAAAGAAACGGATGCGGCCGGTTCAGTAGAAGAGGAAAGTGACGGGACGAACGACCGAGATGGCAGTGCCGAAGATATGGAGGCAGGGTAAGAACGAGAGAGAAAAAAAGATAAAGATATGAAAAGGGGAAAGAGCTTTGCTACGTTGGATCCAACCCAACCTTGAATGGTGCCTTGGAAGAGATAAACCCTCAACTTGGATTTGGACGTGGACTTTGGGATGGGATTGCAGCACACCCCTGGAGGTGATGGGATGGTTGTCCTGACGGAGAGAAGAAAACGGGTTGGGTCGAATGAACTGATGACGGAAGATGGAGACAACGGCCGTGACTTCAAAGCTTGGTTGGATGGCAGGGGGGTTGTTTGATGAAATGGCTACAACCTTGTCAGAACGAGACGTGTTGTGGATTTATTGTAGCTGCAGCTGGTGTTTTCTCTCTAACGGCTGGCTATTTGTGCAACTAATGCGATACTAGTTTCAAATTATGCTCTGAATAGATGCGAAAACTAGCAATACGGAAGCAAACAGAATGCTGGAGTTGCGTGGAGATGTCGAAAGGTACAGTGGATGCTATCAGCATGCACCAGGATGTTGGTGATGGAGGGCTTGCTATATGAGGGTACAGTAGGTAAGTGGGGAGAGCAAGAGTGGCATTGGTGAAGGTAATCAACTTGGAGGATTACTAGTCATGATGGATGCGCGATATCAAGAATGAAAGCGGCGTTAAAATCATGATACAACGACAGAGCAATGCAGCTCCGGATGAATAGGGAACAATCAAAATGCGGCGTTTTCTTGGACGCTTTTTTTTTTTTTTTTCTTCTTCCATTCTTCATAGTTCTGCACTGAAAAAGGGAAAAATGCATACGGCCGACGTTCCCAGCACACGTCGAAAGAATAAGATCGGTCAGGAATCTATGTATAATTTCACAAGCACATCCCCCTTTCGTTCAAAATGACTACGGGCCAATAACGGCCACACTTTTACCCTATCGAGGCGGATCGAGATGATGGAGGATCAATCAAGCCAGGTACAACAGTCCCTGTGGATTCCTGTGGTGGGGTGGAGGACGAGCCAATGGATTTGCAGCAAGTCCTTTTTCTTGGATCCCCCCCTTCCCTCCCGGAACGAATCCACAAGACAAGGACGGCAGCGGCTCGAAAGAAAAGGAAGGAAAATCTAGATATGGTTTTCCTAAAGCCTAAGAATGATCCAGGCTCGTTTTCGAATTAGAGGACGCGAATGGGAGATGTGCAGCACGGACTGGTTATTTGAAACTTGATAGAGCCCTTTATCCGGAGGTATCCAAGTGACGATCGCTACTGGCTTGATATAAAGGTCGGTCAATTATCCAACGGAGAAGGCGATATTTGAGGGTTGTGATTCTCATAGTCCAATGCATTGGCAGTAGGCTAAAATTATCCACTGGGAGTACCCGACCCTACAACTCCAAAATGCACTGCTACTGACTGCGCCCACCTTCCAGCTCAGGCAGTCCTGTTTTCGATGACGTCGTGCAGTCGGCCTCATGGGGTATTTACAGTAATGCGGGTCCGAGGGGGGATTTCCCCGACGAGATTGCGTTCTTTCGCTATCTCTAGGCTTGAGATTTGATATTGGGTTGTAAACTTAGGCCAATATCAAGGTAGTATTGAAAAGGGATAGGACGGCAGTAGTAGTTAATAATGGCCCAAACAATTGAAGGTATTGGGTTTATTACCTCGTGTTCCACGCATCGTGGATAATACATACAGATAATGCTGCTAAACCGTTTCCAAACTATTAGGTTACGCAAGTCGTAACGTAGAAGAGTTACAGAGCTATCAATTGGAGGCTGTGTCTGTACTATGAACATGAGATCATCACGTTTCATAGATACAACAGGCACGACATCTCTTTTTGTGTGTGTGTGTGTGTATATGTGTGTTATGATGTTGAAACCTTTGACTTCCATGAATGGGATCCTTCAAATGAATCAAGTCTACATGGATTGGTGCTGGGCATTCTCACTTCAAAGTAGCCGCAGTGCTTGGCGTTCGGATAACTAGGCAGCAAAATCGTACCTAATGGATGGGAAATCATCAACGCGTGGGTTGTTACTTGGTTGGCAGGCTTTTTGGGGGAATCTGGTTACTGGAGTGGAATTGTCCAATGAATGGCCTTTCAGAATCTCCCACTACTGTCTCACCATTTCTGGGCCTTCTTCTACTTCTTTATTTGCAGAGCTACGGTAGATATGCGACATGGAAGACGGGAAGTGGGCAGTTACCCACGTTACTTCAGAATAAGGACCCAAGTACTAAATACTACGGTATAGCAGGGTTTAAAGCAAGAAATAGATACTTGGAGCATAACGTCATTAATGCGAAGTTATGAACCCATTCAATTCAAACTTACTTTTCACTTCTTCCTAACAGTACAGTGCAGCGCTGTTTGATTTCTGTAACGGTTGTCACACTTCCTCGTAGCTTGTGCATAGACTTTGATCAGACAGCAGACGGTTCTTTGTATGTAAATGGGATGGATGGTGTGGACAGACGAGGGGAAGCATTGCTAACACGTGCTTTTGTATCATGAAGGATCTCGATAGTGTTGCAAGTCGAATAGAGGTTGTGGCTCAGGAACACTGATCAAGACGGAGAAGCGAGGGGTATGTGGCTGATGATAGCACAACCGTACTAAACGGTTACACGACGGAGAGCTTGCTCAACCCTTCAATGACTGTCATGAAATCAAAACGCATACCGAGTTCAACGTGTCAGGAATTGGAATTGATATCAAATACCACGCATTAACTTGAAGGAAATTTTTGTAATGTCGTTTTTTTAACTCACAGTAATGAGGGGGGAAAACACATGTTTGTATCCTTTATGCCCCCATCAAGCTGCTACTCACTCTCCTCCTACTTCTACTCAGCCCAGAAAACGTGGTGTCGCAGAGCTTGTCGCAGGAACATCCAACACCAGGGAAACAGCGACTTTGTAAGTCTCATCACCATGTTGTGATGGGGTCAATCAGAGACAATTATACTGGTATCGAACCCACAAGCGTTATCAAAAAAGATGAAAGTCCCTTACGTCGTGTAACTCGGCCAGCAGAAGCACGAAAGAAAAAAATTCCCATCTGAAATGATTGGTTGAGCGTGGACCCCATGCTGCAAAGTGCATGCATATGTTGCTTTTTATATGTTGGACCAATGAATTCACAGGGAGTGCTCAGTTGGTTTCCAGAGGAATGTCATCTAATTTTGATTCGTGTTGCTCGCAACTTAAGGTGAATGGTCATCGAAATTTTTTCCCCTGCCTCTGTGTACTCAGTTGATAGCGCATAGTAACCCTGATGTTTTTCCTTTCCAGAGTCGTTCGTCATGAATCTATGCACATTTTTGTCCAATCGTCGCCGCGTTGATACAAGCATGAGTGAGCAAGATTAGTAGTACTTAGCCCTTTTACTGGTACCTGCTGGATCTTCAAACAAAGAACAAAAAGAAGACACGTCTTTATTATTCTACAACAATACAAGGCGATAATCAAAAACTGAAAGGGCACAATCTATAGACAAAGAATTCCAATTCTTTGTTTAGTCTCGTATCTCCCTCGTTACCCAGTCATTCACATCCCCTCACGCTTGGACTGTTTCGTTCAGTCACCAAGATAGGGGCGCCAGTTTATTCTTACGCTGCTCACTCTTTCTCACAGCTCTCGACGTTAAGTGCTCTCATTACCCGTATCCACTCTAAATTAGCCCAGGAACATTTCTCTCCCTCAACACAGCACAAACCGTGCACCACGTCAGGCCCCTTGTAGGTCCTGTTTTTGTTTGCTCCCTTCCCTGTAGGCTCAAAAGCTCTTACAGCTCTCTTCTCAGCTTCGCCTTAGCCTTAGTTTCATTTCAGTTCACTGGGCTGTTTCTACCAACACCCACCATACTTTCTTCCCTCCCCCCAAAAAATCCTTCACCCAAGCAACACCTTCTGCATTCTAAAACTGCTACAATCATTCCATCACCACAACGACTTTCCCTGGCCAAACATCAACTCCATCATCACACTCCTTACAGCAAATATTCGAAGCGCATCTCAATCATCGAATTCGAATACTTTAAGAATTACGAAATCCGTTCTTTTTTTTTTCCAATTCAACATCACATCAAAGGTGAAAGAGGTGCTTAAAACGTAAACCTACCGACGCTGGTTGCCCAGCCGACAATGCCGTCGCCATGGAAGAAGCAGCCTGAAGATGTCGTCGACAGTGTGCTCAAACGCGCAGAAGTGAGCAAGGTAAATCTACCTTTCCGATATTGAAATCATAATATTTTCCATCTATCGAACTCGAAACTGATTTTTTTCCCTCCCTTCAAGATTGCTCGACGCCTTCAAAACCGCCTGGCCCTAGCACAGTTCAAGACCAAGCATGGCTGGGAAGACCTCACACTCGACTCGATCGAACCTAAACTCGAGGAGGAATTACGAAGGAAGCGTCTAGCAGAAGGTGATATGCTCTCTGACTCTTCATCGAGCGCATCCGATCTCCCATACCCGAGAGGGGCTCTCATGAGCTCACCTCTAAAGGCGCCCCTGTTCTCCGACGCAATCGGCTCAAGCAATGGCAGCACAGGCCATCGAAAGCGAACATATTTCGCCTCGTTCAACGACGCATCCTCGAGTCCCAGAAAGCGTTTCAGAGGCTCGCCCACTCTCCACAAGTCGTTTGGCCATGCTGCTTGGAAGAGTTCTCATCAACTCGCTCAGTCATCTCCCATTAAACCCCGCCGGCAGCAGCACTTTACCACCTCGGGTGGTCCCAACATCTCCTTCTTCCAGCAGAATTGCCTGACCGCCGACCTCACCTCACCCAACTTTGCCGCCCCCTCCGACGACGATGACGACCTCTTACCTGTGCACTCCTTCAACCCAACTAGCATACGGTCATCCCCTCCCCGCACTCCACCCATGCGCTCCCGAACTCTCAACAAGCGTGGCAGAGGCAATGTCACTCCAGGCAGCAAGGGCGGCAAAACCGGCGAGGAGGGGGCTGATTTACTTTTGTACCTTGCGGCATCACCGTCGCCCGCCGTCAGAACATCAGCAAGGACTCGCATGGAGCCTCCTTCAACACCGCCCCCCAAGAACAACAAGATGGATCTGCCTTCGTCGATGATGATGACCCCAGGCGGCGGGAATCTCTTTCCCACAACTCCCAGTCAAGCCTTTGATCTTGCGGATTTCGTCAACATCACACCTAGTCCGGCACAGAAGCCTTGGAAGACACCAGTCAGCCTCACGGGGACCAGAACACCGATCAGTGTAACACGAAGACGGTTGACATTTGATGATCCACTGGTTTGAGATGACTCGGAAATGAAATCAGCATTGCAAACCCAACCAGTTTAACTAGATGATCTTGTTTTCACTGGTGTACATGATACCACGACTACAATATATCACAGCAACTACTACACATTGACGCATTCACGTCCCGTTTCTCGTTGCCTCTTCCACTCTATCACTCACTATTTCACTCATGTCAACAGTTTCCATCACTGTTGAACTTCATCCGGCTTTACCCGGTGTACAAAGACTTTATTTTCTATGTCATTATGGTCTCTTGCCTGTTTACCCAGTCTGCGATGGCGTTATAGACGATCTTGTTTTGTTTTTCCCCTATTATTATTTGTTTTAAATCTGAAGGGGGGGCCCATTGGGCAAGGGTTGGCCTACAGAGGTGGCCTGGTTTTCTTGTCTTCCACTATTCGACCTCATCTTGTTTATTATCTCTCTTTTCTTCAGTTATCTCTTCAGTTTAGGGAAGAGGGGAAAATGAATAACTTGCAGTTCCATGTCATCAATATGCAAAGTGAGTAAAATGAACGAGTATATCTCTTTTTTTTGTTCATTATTTCTCCTCACAAAGGGATGTATGGATGGGGGTTACTAAAGAATGGAAGAGGCTGGTTTTTTTTCTTCTTCTTATTGTTTTTCCGCAAGTTCCTTGTTTTATGCATCAAATCAGATGAGGGTTAGGGAGAGAAGTACTTGCGATTGGTACCAAATAAAACATGTTCAAACTATCGTATTCGTCGACATGTATTGACATGATGTGTTCATGAACCCTCAATTCAAATCAACCACGTAATACATTTTTCTTGATATCTCACGACAGTGGAAACATGCTCACGCGACGCGCCCATTCTTCACGCCTTGGAAAATTCACGGTCAGCACGTTCTTGTGGGCTGATGGAGAGGAAGAGGAACGTGGGTTTCGTATAGAAGGCCTGCAAAAGTTGGGGTTGGAGGTGGAATGAAGGTTCCCCGTGTGTAAAGAAGAAGACGCGTCGTGACCGTTCACTTTACGCGCCTAGGCGGCGCGTACTTCGCGCGACCTTCATTCTCTCCCTCCCTCTCTTTTTTTTTTTTTTTTTACCATGCTTTCGCGCCCTGGGTCTCAGGGTCATGCAACCTCTCTTTAAGACCTAGCGTCAATTAATCACGTTTTATGTGTGACGCAAGACGAGAGAGTACTAGAAAAAGGAAAGTATAAATTAAAAATTACTGTTTTTGGAATAAATAAAGAAAAGGACATGATGTCATGAGATGCCGTTTAATACGGTGACCATTTGGAGTTGGGGTTTTGATCTTCCAAATATCGATGTGGCTTGAACGTGGACTGAATACAGTACCTGTGTAGGAATCATCAGATACTACTCTATCTAAAACGCAGGATGCTTCAAAACAGTGCACAAGTTGGTGGTGAGCAAGTTGTTTCTTGACATGACATAGAGTGTGGTATTTACATTAATTATGTTCTTCGACAAGTAGATATATATATAGAAAATAAATATAAGAAATGAAAAGATTGTCTGAATAGACGGGGTACATCAACGACAAGAGATCTACTCTATCCTCCTCTCCTCTCCCTTCCCTTTCTTTTTTTCCCACTCTTCCCAACGTGTCCGCCCATCAGAGCATATTCTCCATGATGGCGGCCAAAACAAAACAAGCTTTTTCGGAAAAACATCGTCAAGGTATAAGCGCTCAGGCATAGAATCGCCTCCCGATTCCCTTCTCATTCCTCTCTTTGGTATCATCTATATTTTACACGAAATGAGTGAAAGCTCCCCCCCGACTACACACTCGAACCGTTCATGTTGAACACGAAAGCAGTTCGTGAATTGTGCAGCCCAGTTACGCGGCATGCCCAAAACCAACGTCACTTTCGCTTCTCGAGTGTCTCATGGGAGGTGGTGGAGGGTATCCTTCGGGGCCACCCCATTTCGACATGCGGCCCAGGTCGAAACTGGCCCGGTCCGCACCACTGACTCCGCTGGTATAACGCGAAGTAAAGCTCTCGGGGCGAGAGTGCGAAGTGAGAGGTCTTCCTGTGCTGTAAAAGGAGCTTCGTGCAGTGTAGCGTGGCATGGTGGGAACATCGCTCACATCACGGGCGTGGTGGCCATCATAGTCCAGGTCGAAGGGGTTCGAGTGGATGTTCTCCCGCTCGCGATACATTGCTGGGATAGCCAGCTGCGAAGGGGCCATAGATTGCTCAGCATACATGCCCTCGTCAACCGAGTGAGCCTTTGACCTGCTGGAGTCTCGGATATAAGTGGTGGAGGGCAGCTGCTCGAGCGCTGGGGACGAGGTCGCGTTTCTGTCAGAGAAGCAGTTCTCTGACGTTGACGGTCGGTTGATCATCAGTGGTGGTGGCGTAAGTGAGCCCGACATCAGCCTGGGGTCTGAGAATGGGTTTGGGCTTGGCGATCGAGCTCCGGAGGCACTCTCCCGGCCTCGAACGTCTCGAGACGCGGCAGGTTGGACATGGTCTTCTGGATCCATGACAGTCCACCAGTCCTGGTTGGACGAAGCAGGAGGAGCTGCTCCCCTGTTCGATGAGTGGACGGTAGCGCCGTGACTGTGGAGGGTATCACCGTCATACTGGGAGGTGCCTCGGTTCATATCAACATGTGGAAGGCTGTGCATCGATTGTCGCAGCTTGTCCCCAAACTTCCTAGCACTGAAGCTCACGGCTGCCGCCAGTTTTGCTGATCGGGGAGTAGGGCCGAGGGAGTTGTTGTCGATTTCATATTTGGCAGCGCCGCCGGCACCGCCATTGGCAGGCCAGTCGAGAGGCGTCAGCAGAGTACTACGACGTCTCTGGACCGAGCGGCGTCGAACAAACCATACGAAGAATACCAAGACAGACAAACCCATAACAGAGCCGACAATACTGCCGACCACAACTGGTGTTGACTGCTCTTCTTCTTGGTTGTCTTTAGCAGCCTCGGCATCGGCACCATCTGTCTCCGAAGTCTTTCCAGCTTTGGTGGTCTCGGCGAGGCTGATCGTAGTGACGACACCGTTAGCCAAGGTGGCCGTGGTGAAAGATGGCTGAAAGTTATCGTCAAGTATATCTGACTGATAAGATTCGGCAGCCGTTGTGGTTTTGAGTCTAGTCTCAAAGGTTCGCGAAACAGTAGGTGGCACGCCAGAGTCGATGGCCAAGAACTCTTCCGTCGTTGTTTCAGACGATGACGATGTGCTGGTAGCAACCTTTGCACTCTCAGCTCCGTCATTGTTCACACCTTGAGTGGAAACAGTAGTAGCAGTCACCGTCTCCGCAGATGCGTTGGTAAGTGCTTCGGTGGGTGCTCCAGTGGACGTCTCCGTAACATTCTCGGTGACAGCCTCGGTGGAAGATCCTGTGACTGATTCAATAATTGGTTCTGTAACAGATTCTGTGGCCGGTCCCACGGTTGTCTCTGAAGTTGTCTCCAAAGCCTCCGAGGTTGCTGCCGAGGTTGTCTCCAGGATCGTTTCTGAAATCGTTTCCGAGGTAGTCTCAGTAGGAAGGATCTCAGAGGTTTGGTCGGCAAATGAAGTAGTCTCGGGCAAAGTCTCAGTTGCGACACTGGTGGGTAGTTCCACACTTTGGGTTGTCTCGTCAATTAGAAGCGAGGGGTCGATACTAGCAAAGAGAGGAGTCTCTTCCAGCTGAGTCGTTGGCAATGCTGTCTCAGTGACAAACTCGACAGTAGACGTGGGGGCTGAGGTAGGAACGGGGATAGCAGCTGAAGTCGAGTCTGTCATCACATCGGGAGCTGGGGGCTCAGTCTCGGTCAAGGGAGCATTGGCAGGAACCTCAACGGTGACCTCGAGCGTCGTGGTTTGCGGAACAAGGACATACGAAGATTCCAACACCGTCTGGGTGAGAAGCGCCGGGGCTCTTTCGAGAATTGCAATTGAGTCGTCGACAATGGGTTGATTAGTTAGGGCGAGTCCATGACCGGCAAAGAAGAGGCTGAGAAAAGCCCCAGTTCGGAAGTCCATCACGTCAATCTCAAGAGCTGCGATGCCAGTCGCAGTAAGTGGAAGATATAGCTAGCAATGGGCCAGCCAGGCACTAAGTAATGAATGAATGTGATGTGAAGGTCGACGACGTTTGACTTCACACAGAACTTGGTTAGAGCTCCCGTAATACGAGTTAGCTCTCTTATTACATATCGATGTCCGTTAAATCGGATGATCCAGTCACCTCGAGAATCGATTGTCGAGAGTTGAGATGAAACAATGTCGTCGGGTCAGTCAGTCAAAGGAATGGAGGGCCAAGCCGATCGCAAGCAAGCAAAGTAAGAGAAAGTAAAGGAAATCAACCAAGACGAGAAACACAAAAAGAGAGACGCTGTGAGAGATACAAAGAGTGAAAGAGAGAGACTGGTAAAGAGAATGAGAGGAAGTGAAACGACAATCATGGAGGGGGAGTAAACCCTAAACAATAGAGACAAAGCAATCCCAAAAGGGGATTCAACAACTCCCAACGTAGGTCAAAGCCTACTGTGTTCTACACTTTACCTGACTCCATCGACTGAGATATGACGGGTGGAGGATCTCGCGAACCAGGAGGGTGCCCGGACAAGGACGAGAAGAGAAAAGCGTACGGTGAGGCGAGGATCATGGTCTAACAATCCAGCAGGGGCCAACGTCGACTGAGCGCAAGGGGTGAAACCCCGGTCCTGCAACAGATCTGAGGCACAATGCCGCCTCGACTAGGGTCCCGGACGCTGGGCCTTGGACATGCTAGCTCCTAACTGCTAACTGCCAACAGAGAGCCAGGCTAGGCGAAGAAGTAAGCCTCTGGTCGTAGTAGCATTCGAACAGTTGAACCAGACTTCTGGAACGACTCGTTTGGCAGTCATTAGCTCGTAGTGCGTAGTAATAACGAATCATGTAGAGGTGGGGGCAGCAGGCGATGGACGGATACGATGCGTTTGGTGTCGCAGAAAAACGAGAAATCAATGCCTGATGATGAATGTGTCTACGTACACTCATCGAATAGCAAGTTCATGTATCCCGCCAATTTGTATTTTATCAGCATTCAGCACGCATCCTAGGTGAGTCTTTCCATGAGCAGTTGTTTGATTCAATCCCAACGATATGTGAGTGTGAGTAGGCGCCCTGTTGGAAAAGGTCTCGGCGATGCGGCCGAGAAGCAATTAGACCGGTGATGACGGTGGTCGACTGGGGTTGTTCCCATTTGCTTTGTAGACGTAAGTTCCAAGTCAGCGTCAGTTCAAGTCGAGATAGCAGATAGCAGATAGATCGGGGCGTTTGTACGAGATGCAGGGGTTGAGAACATCACGGAAACGTGGTGATGCAGGTGCAGGTATTGAAGCCCTGTTGCCCGCCTGAGTTTGTTAGTGGAGGATTGCGTTGGTGAAGTGGGGCTCGATCATGAGCGTTTGTTCCTCCCTTCCCATTCTTTGCGTTGTTGCCATTGGAAAAGCGCTAGCTGCGGCCCCCCGGCCTGCACAGAGGGGCATTAGCGTCTGTGGCTGGAGACGCTGGAAGGGTTCACCTGAGACGACTGACACCACTGGGAAGGAGCGCCGTTCCGCCCAGATGCAAACGACGGTGACTCGAGCTTTAGATGCCGCGACATGCCTGGGGGTTGTCCAACAGTTTAGTCCAGTACAGAGTACACGTCAACCTGGTCGAGTTGGACCTGAATGGATCGCGAGGATAAAAATAAGAAAAGCCCATGACCATGGGTCCCGCTAAAACGGTCAACGGAAAAAATTCCCACGAAACAGAAACAGACTTGTTCCTTTTTCCTATCCCCTTTTCCCTTTTCCCTTTCCTGTGTCACCCACCATGCTTTTTGTGGTGGATTTATACATGGTATTAGTAGAAGGGATGACAGAAGACCCAAGTTTGTTCGTCCGTCCTTATCCCATCTCGCTTACAACGGACCTGCATAATGGGTACCTGACAGACCCTATTATTCTGCAAGTCACGACAAGGGGTGAGGAAAGGTGAAAGGTGAAAGTTAACGGAGGACACAGAGCGATGAAGTTATTTCATTTTATGTCTGCAGCTCGGACTCTCTTTTTCTTCTCTTCTCCTTTTATTTCTGCGGGATTTGCACGGTGTAGGACCTGTATGCTGGTGAGTCGAAGATATATCATGTCATCCTGTGTGCAGTCGAGCTGTGAGACGGAAATTGATCATGGAAGGATGGATATACACACTTCTGTGTAGGAAAACACTCCAACGAACATAAAACAAGATATCCATCTTTACACATTACCAAGGTTTTTGCTTCCAGCATCTTTCACGACGTGCATCATTATTGCAAACAAAACTTACCTCATATGATTATTATGTGACTGACCCCCATGGTGAATGTTTATTCACTGTGTTACTGTTATTCGTGACCTCCCCTGCTCTAGACCACCCTCAACTCTCACCTCGACCTGGCCCTTTCGGCGCATCCCGCCACTCCCATGATCCAAGAATGACTCTCTCAGGGGCACGACCGGGTCTCACGTAAAACAGCTGCCCCGTTCTTGATCCAGGCCCTCGTTATGGTCACATCAGCCAAGCACGTCACCCGACCAGGTCAGTGAAAGCAGGGCCAACTTTTTCAGTTGACGCCGAGATGAGATTGTTCGTGGACGTAACGGTCCATGGGGTCAGTGTCATTATTCTTTTCTCAAAGGGAAAGTTGTGACTGTTATCGAGATAATATGATATAATCCCACCACAACTTGGTGTGAGCCAAGCTCCTCCCACGATCCAAGTTCTCATCTGAAAGCGATGCTCACTCGATGTGTTGTCCAAAGATCGTGATAATTGCAATCTAACATGGCGATATTTTTTTTACCATTGTAAGGCCATCTCCAATCGATTGTCTTCCTATTATCATGTTTTTCTTCCAGGGTGATCACAGCGAGAAGCTCGTTTGGGCTCGTTAGATCGTGTTCTGAGCGTCTTACCGGGGTGCCTACGGTGACTGGAACTCCTTGCCGCACAAGGGGTATCCAGGCATTGCAGTAAACAAGTCGTATCTTCGACAAACAAATTCACGTGAACATGGAAAGTTCTGGTCCTTCCCGTAATCTCTCATGTTGGGCTAATGTCCTGCGCACGACGTGGTGGTGTAGGGTAAGGCCCTTGGCCAATGCCATGCAGGTAAGTAGATACCTATTCATGGCATACACACACGACTGTGCTCTTCCATCATCTGCCTCGCCGTCGCATACGTTGGTATTGACAAGGCGTCAATAATATATAGTCTTGTCGCTGGTACTTTCTAACACGATTAGCTTCACGATCTATCTTTGCTACCGATATTACCCAATCTAAAATAAGGCACATTCTACATGAATTCGCCAAATAAGCTTAAGTGAGGTTAGTGAGTAGCTGTTCGCTAACATGTCATTGGGTGGAATACTCAACGAGGCAGAACCACCAACCGCCCCGAGCTTTGTGGGAAAAAAGCACGTCAGAGGAGCTGATATTGCCCTTATTCATTGTACTTTAACAGGTTCCCCATTAGAGAGGTTTCGTGCCCGGTCATATTCATGCAGTGTACGGATACTCGAAGGAAGAAGCGGTGACACAAGCCACTATACGTGTAAGTACCTAACCTTGATAGCATAATCAACAAAGCGATAAGAAGATCATTGTTGCCATGATGGAGGATCATCCTCGCACAGTCACATATTGTTGTAGAAGCTAACAACAACGGCCCGCAGATAGCTTCGCCTGCTCCCGTTGATAGCCACCAGTGGATGTGCATATCAGTTGCAAGAATCGACATTGATGCATGCCACCTTGAAGGGTAAATATCACTGTAGATCACATAGAATCAAAGCACTAACCGCCGGCTTAAAGCCCATTGGATTTATCAGTGATGCTGCAGGGTACTTTTACCGAATCGATGTTACCTTCACGTCTTCACCGACAGAGTTCAATTCCGATTAGTTGAATGCGTGTTGTGAACCATCCATCACAATGAAGCTCTTTAAACCAAGAGACAAGTACAGCATAGTTCATTATCAAGATAAAAATATTGTAATTTCCCAACACTGGATTATCAAATCTGGTCAATTCATTCACACAAATCTTCACCAGGTTCAAGCTCAGCTCCCCTCGAAGCTCCTGCTCTAACGGTCTATCCAATATTCCAGCTGGTGCCCCTCACCAACCCCCTCTTCCTCACCCTCTTCCAACCATCTCGGCGCAAACGCACCACCCTCTTCTATCTCCACCTCCACCTCCGCACCCACTCCCAAGCTTCCCGTTAGTCTGGTCTGGCCAAACTGCTTCGTCCTTCTTGTTCCTGTTCCTGTTCCTGCCTCTGTCAACCTATCAGTCAATCACTTTGGGGCCGTTCCCTATCTGTTTTCTCGTCGCCATCCAATCTAGCTGGCTGACGCTGCCCTTTTGCCTTATCGACTCTGACGCCCATCTTTCCTCTTCTTTCGCTCATTCCTCTCCTCATATTCTTATTCCACCTTTAGTTCCCACTGCAGGCTCCCTCACCTCACCTTGCATCTGACCTACCGCGCCACTACCTTTTCTAAAGCGCAGCCATGTTTGGCAACTTCGCGGCCTTTTGTTAGTAACTTGCTTCATTTTACATTCCCGACCCTCCTCAGTACAGTCCCCTTTCACTTTCAACCTTATATGGTAGCTGGATGTTCATCTTGACGCCACCAACACTCAAACAAAAGAATTCCTCCTCAGATGTTATCATCACCCCACCTTTATTGTTAGCCCCTCATCCGAGTCTCTCCTCAACTAACATTCAGTTTAACTACCATCTGTTTCCACTCGCGCTTCTTCGTTACACACGAGCTAGCTATCCTGTTATATACTCTCTCTAACTAAACTTGTAGCAACCGCGCCGGTCAGATCAAAGATAGACCCCAAAGACGTTCCACCGCCGACACCTGTCACAATTCCTCGGTTCCAACCGTATGCCCACGATGATGATCCTATCGACCCGACTACTGCTCTCTCTACTCTCCTCCAGAACATCGGCCGGTCAACAGCTGCCCTTGGACCTCTTGGATTTTCTGCCATTGGCCTTGATTTGATCCTCGATGCCAGTTTACAAGACCTCATTCCTGATCCCAGCTACATCCCAAATTTCAGTGAATGGGACAAGATAGCACTGGAGGATGCCAGGGACAAGAACGAGGAAACTCGGCGTCCTATCCGAAATGGAAACCTCTCACCAGGTTGCCAGGTTTATCTCGAGCGCAAGAAGGAGTTGTCGAATTCCAACGAAGACGCCTTTCGAACAGTACGCAGGATTCAACCACCCAAAGGGAAGCAGCAGGCTCGGCTAGGGAACACTTATGAGTTTTTCCGCTGTCTTGAAGCTTTCACCGCTTTCTGGGATGACCCAACGGCACCTCCTCAGCTTCCTCCATCGCCTGAAGCTACTATTGATACTGCTTCGGGCCAGGGTGAAGGGGCCTCCGAAGGTACCAAGTCGACAGTTCCCAAGCCAGCGACCGAAGCCGAATTTTACCGCACCGGTGCAGGTTCCGACATGCCGCCCGAGTTTCGCACTAATATGACATCCGCCTTCGTCAAACTCGTTGCTTACGATTTTGGTTGCAATGTTTCGCCTTCTCGTGTTGAGCCTCGTCTCCACCTGTGTTCGCCTGAGGGGTCCGGACCGACTCGAAAGACATTTTGCGCGTCGGGCTGTCTTTTTGTGTTCCAGAGTCCGACGACTCGAGAGGCTGCTCGTGCAGGTGTCGTGTACGGTCCTGTAGCTGCTGTCAGTGCCAGAGGAATCACGGATTTCACTTCGCCGGATGCAGAGACGGCGCAGTCGCTAGATTTGGCTCGCGAGGTTGTGGCTGCGCTGATCACGGCCCAGCACCGAGCTCGAGAAGGGAAGACGGAGAAGCGGTTTGGTGAAGGACAGTGGTGGACTGTAGAGAAGCGATGGGGAGGAGGCCCAGGAGGCCCTATCGGCCGAGAGGTAGAGAAGGATGCTGCGTTAGCCGAGAAGGAGTCCAAGGCGAATGATGGTGATAGCCCTCGCATGCCCGCCCATAAGAAGCCTCGCAAGAATATGAGTATCTACGATAACTATCGCATGGTGCGGCCACCATCCTCGACCTGGGACCGAAAAGCGCAGTACGAAGCCATAGGCAGACAACGAGGCGCTGACTTTGATGACATTTTCGTGGTGAGCTCACTATTTCACCACATATCGGTACTCAGAGTGAGAGTGCCCAGCCGTCTCCTCGAAGTTCTGGAGGGATCACCAGAAAAGGATCTGAGTCGACGTAGCTGGGGCAAGGTTCAAGCTTGGAGGAGCCCGTGGTACGACTTTTTCGACACAGATCAGCGACTGGATGCCATGAAGCTAATATGGTCAATGATGGCGTATCAGATGAGAAAAGAAGGAGGTGACGAGGATGTGAAGATGGGGAATGCCTGATTCAAGGTGATGGCTAGCGTTCACCAAGAATAGGCAGTAAGGTGTCTGAAAATGTGAGAAGAACGGCTGGTCGAATAAACCATGATGAATGCAGCCTGTCCGAGCTGTGATGAACGTATAGAGACGATAATCGAAACGAATGACGAAGCTTCGGCACCATGATTTTGACTTTGATTATGGATAAATGGTTCAGTGAGCTGAGGAACCCAATCAAATTTAGGTTTGTCAAATGGTCTGTTATTGGAATAGTCTGTCCTATTTACTACGTCTTTGTACGGGTGCGTAGCGGTTGGATAGTAAGCGTCTAACGGGGTGATGAGAACCCGGGGCTTAGGGTCTAGATGATCCATAATGCTTGGCTGTCTTGTCTTGGACATGACTACGGGAGAGTTTCAGCCATGAGGCTTGAGAGGGAGATCTGGGTAGATATGTGATGAGATGAGGTTCTCACTTCTCATTGTTGACAAGAGGGGGCTGATTCTTTCTAGTAGGATTATGTGATGAGCCTTCGGAATGGGCTGAAGAAGAGTAGAATTTTCCCAGGAGAATCTTATCCGACTACTTGTTAATCACAATTTGTATGTTTAATCATCTCACAGCTCAGATGGAAACGGAGTTTGGATGACGGTGGACTGACCACCGTTCACTTGGGGTTCGAAACGGTGCCCGATTTAGACTAGACGGGATACTTACGGAAGAGCGGGTCGTTGAGGTTTACCCCACAGCTAGATCCTCCCTCCCTTGAGCCTCAGCTTTTTCTTTTTGCTTCCTCTTTCTCTCTCTTTAGTATTGGGATTGATTGGCTACCGTATGAGGAGCTTCGACTTTTTTCAGCTGTCGGCCTGTCCGGCCGCCTTACCTGTTAGAGAGGGGGCAGATGAAGTTATTGAATTACAGGGTTTCGTTTCTTTCCTTCTTTTTCTGGGCTCCCCCACCTATTTTGTGATCATTGCTGATTTACCGTTATCTTTCTAACTGAACGTTGAAAACGAACTATTGTGCATCGTGTACGCGGATGAAGGATGATTTAGTCAGATCGTGCCATGATTTGGTTGCTTGCGGCGTTTCAATTATGCTTTCTTTCGATATTTCCAGTCAGTCTTTGATATTGTTCTCTTTCTCCTCCGGAACTCCGCACTCTAAGAAATGAAGGCTTGGGAGGCTGGAGTCGGGGAATACCAGCCATGAGAACGGATCGAGCATCATCTCCGTTATCAGACCAACACTGACATGCAACCTTGAAGAGCTGCTGAAATGAGAAACATTATGATGCATTCGTAGCTGTCATGATTGTCAGTAGCTGTTTGAGGGTAGGAGAGAGGCCTCGGTAGCATCGTCATGTGTGCCAATCAATAGTTAAGTTGCAATGCCGTGGATTCGGGATGAACAACCCGTGTTGATCTTGATAGTGTGTGCTGCCCTGCGGTATGCTGTCCTGCCGCTGCATCGGGGATCGCCGTGCACGGAGTCAGGGGCGGAGTTGAGTAGCGTCGCGTGGGTACCGATGGAAGCGAAAGGGTTGCGGCGCATGGCCAACGGTACCGGGCTGGAGGGTTTGTACTCAGCCTGACAAGGGTTTGTGTTGCTGCTGGGACACAAGCTCTGCAGAATTCTGGAGCTGAGATGATATTATTTCCATAATGGTAGTTACATCCAGATGATTCATGTGTGGTGACACCTCAACGTTGGGTTGTCAAGTCTTCGGAGTGGCTTTGCATCTGCTGAGATGGGGAATGAAGCGTTTACATGGCGTCGTGTAGATGAGGTACATAGAGGTCTCATATTCACCCAGTGACGAAGGTGTCCCATGTTCAAGTTGAAGGTACAGTAAGGGGGAGCAACATAATGCGATGTACATTATACAGCAGTATTACAGCATCTTCATGATCTGCTTGTCACGGAATGACGATTTTCAAGATTAAGCATGATGATGTATGATCAATGTCGGATACTCCGTGTGATAGATGATTGAGTTCATTACGGAGATTGTAGATCTCTCTCATGTTACCCGCACATAGGAAATAACATCTGCTCATGTCTGAGAAAACGTGGTTTTTTTTTTTCTAAAAGAAAGATAAAATCAAATCAGGGGACGGGTTTAAAAGCCAAAGACAGCAAGCCAAAGCCCGATAAGAAACATCGTTTCAGAAGGGAATACTGGGGGCAGGCTGCAAAGATTGGGAAAGAGGCCCGACAATAGGGTGAGGGAGTGTGTGTGGGATGTCTCGGAAGATTGGGGTTTATTAGTGCTTGTTTTGCAGTAGTAGTTGCCTACTGTATTTTTTGCACCAGAGGACTCTGTAGACACATTGGGGAGCACAATTGTCTGGTTGATAGTGCGTGACTTGACAAAATACTCAAACAGGGTACAAATGACCCAAGGCCCAGAAAGAAGAAACCAGAAAGAAAAGAAAACAGGGTGATTACATGGGCCAAGGGCTTAAACACAACAATCACAGAGTCATGTCACGCCAATACACAGGCCGCAATAGCCGTGCAGTCGTCTTGGCTAACGCAACACGCAAGGCTCGGCGAAAGTGGGAACACATGAGGTGTGAATACAGGAACGGAACCTAGCCTTGATGCCCTAACATGAAAGAATTACAGTCGGAGAGACCTCTGTGCCTACACTAGGTACAGCACGTAAGGCCCAGCTTGCCGGGTCAAACATGGCAGTAATCATCACTTCATGTTGGTTGACTTGCAGGACAGATGAGTTTAGATGGAGGCCATATCCCTGCACTGCCTCTAGTGCCAGTACAGTGTAACATGCTCATGGCAGTTCTGTATAGTACCTAAGGTAGGTACTGGACCTAACAACAGTACTAATCGGAATAGTGCCAGATCTTTACCAACAACTCATTTACACGTTAATATTCTATTCCTCTCAAAATAGAAATCACCTCCAGACGCCACATCAAGGGCTATGCTAGCTATGCTATCTCGTAGCCTCTCCATCAACATCAGTCAAAGATGTTCATCAATCAGCAGATCAAACCATTTCTGTTGTTCATGTCCGTTGACTACTGCAAGCCCTGCGTGTCGGACGTCCGTGGACCGCCACAAAAACAATAATATCACCGGCAACAAAAATCGAGGAGAAATTCAAGGGTTCATCATGTCTTGGGATGATATCTGTCGTGTGTGTGTGTGTCTTTGATGGATGATTGATTCATAATCCTTGATTGGCTGCTGCTGTCTGTTTTCCAACATATGTGAACCGGGCATTTTCCCGAATTCGGGTTGACGGCGCTGAAACTATCATCTATCTACTCATGTTACAGTTCAACTCTGCCTCCTTTTGTCTGTACATATCGGCCTAGAGGTTTGTAATAGCAAGACATTCCCATTGCTGTTATTTCAAGATATATCTAGGCGTCGAAACCCTCACTCGTTTCCCCATCTTTCCCGTTCATGAAGTATCATCTCATCTCTTCTCATCATTACACATCACAAGCACTGATTTGCAGAATTCACCACCTTGATCTAGCCCTATCACAATCCACCATCAACCGCACCCCTCCTCGTCACTCGCCTTAACTCAACTTACACAACTGGCCACAACCCTTGGTCAGCAGTCGCTTACCTAGCTTTCGGGTCGAGAACACTTGAACCCTGAACCTACAAGAAGCTTCGAGCTCGACGATAGCTCAACAGACATCTTCGGCAGATCATTCAACTTGCTCCTTCCTCTTCTCACCTGCCTGCGATCTTTCCATCACTTCAACGACTGATGCAGCAAGTCACCTAACCTGTCACTTTAATCAATAAAAACACCAACCTACCTAAATTCAATTCCATCAAGTACCTCAATTAACCCGCTCCTTCCCCTCAGGGCCAGATTAATCAACTGACTGGAAGGTGCCGCCAGGCTCAATATTGGGTTCCAGCTGCTTGCAATCTGAATTTAATCCACACCCCCTCCTCCCCCCTCACCTATCATCATCATTCACACCATCCTTGTGCACCTCACCTCTGCTCGCTTGCTTCTACCTCATCGTGCTCATCCTCAATTCTTCAGCTTCTTACACCCATCATCGTGTGCTAGAAGAACAACCGCCTTCACCGCATGATTCCCTTCTTTCTCCTGCACACCTGACTACATACCTTATCCCCTCCTCTACTACTTCTTTCTGTACCTTAGTATCAAGACAACAAATATATCCATGAGCGCAATCCCATCCAGTACGCTCAACGCACAACAAACAACACGCTGTGTCCCCTCTTCCAAGTGATCGAAAAAAACAAGACCCACGAACCCTTCGGACTTCTCCTTTGTCACAGCGCCTTTGCTGCCCCGCGCGTGCGCAGCAAAACAAACCCATTCCGGCACGCCCCCCCCGGTCCACGTCCCGCATTTTCGCACGCCGTCTCCCTCCAACACTTAACACCCTGGATAATCGGAACAGCACTGCCTTGTCAGCCATCTTTGCTTGACAAAATAATACTGTCCTACACCTCTTGGCACTCGGCATATTCTTTTGTCAGATTGTTCTCCAACAAGTTTATCCACCCAGGCCTGACCATCTTCTCCCAAACATCAAACTTCACCAACCGCTCCCAGATAAACTTCTGAGCTCTAATTGCTACGTCTTGCGATAATTCGAACCGCTACACGCCGCTACGCTACGCTACGCTACTCCTCAGCAGTCAACCAACCACCAACATCCTCCGAATCGACTTCTCAACGTTGACCTGACATGTCAGGATATCCAGGATACAATTCCGGCCGTTACGGTCCGCCGCAGCCCCAATACCAGGGCAACAATAACTTCTACCCGTATGATCACCCTCTCAGCAATCCTGTTCTCCGTTACATCGAGATCTTCAACCCCAATTCCCTATGCGCCGCACTGCACCGTCGCTTTCATGTCCCGATTTATCTCAATTTTCTGCTTCACCTCAGCTAACCAATTCGTCTGAATAGCCCTCAACCAACTTACGGCGGCTACCCGCATGGCCAACCTTCTCCTCAGCCCTACGGCGGCGGCGGCTACCAACAGCCGCCCCCGCAACCGTACGGTTATCACCAGGTATGAGCTCTTACATGCCTGATCGAGTACTTAGGCATTGTGTTGTGACCGTTGCGTGCATGTCTATTATATAGAATCATCCTGACAATCGATAACAGCAGCAGCCACCGCCCCAGCAAGGCTACGGTCAATACGCCCCTCCTCAGCCTAACTTCCAGAATCGACCCGGCCCACCTTCACATCAACCCGGCTATGGTTCACGACATGGTATGCTCAAACCAAACTCTCAATCGGGGTGTCCAAGACCCTTCCAATGATTCCCGAGACTAAACATTTCGCAGGCCCCCCTCCTCCTCCAACGGCACCTCAGCAGTTTGGTCATGGCGCACCAAACAACTACAACTTCAGATACTCGGCTTGCACCGGCAGGAGGAAGGCTCTCTTGATCGGAATCAATTATTTTGGCCAGCGTGGCCAGCTTCGCGGATGCATCAATGATGTTCGCAACATGACTACATACCTCTCGGAACAGTACGGGTATAAGCGCGAGGACATGGTTATCCTCACCGACGACCAGCAGAACCCCATGAGTCAGCCAACGAAGCAGAACCTTTTGCGAGCTATGCACTGGTTGGTAAAGGATGCACGACCTAACGATTCGCTCTTCTTCCATTACTCGGGCCACGGTGGACAGACAAAGGATCTTGACGGCGATGAGGAAGATGGTTACGACGAGGTCATCTACCCCGTCGACTTCCGACAGACGGGTCATATCACTGACGATGAAATGCACCGTATTATGGTACAGCCACTCCAAGCTGGCGTCCGTCTCACAGCCATCTTCGACTCTTGCCATTCCGGCACCGCTCTCGACTTGCCATATATCTACTCGACCCAGGGTATTCTGAAAGAGCCCAACCTTGCCAAGGAGGCTGGCCAAGGCCTGCTTGGTGTCATCTCATCCTACAGCCAAGGTGACCTTGGTGGTGTTGCCAGCAACATCATCGGCTTCATTAAGAAGGCCGCAAACGGCGACGAGGCCCGTGACCGAACCATTGCTACAAAGACCTCACCAGCTGATGTTGTTATGTGGTCCGGTAGCAAGGACGACCAAACTTCGTGGGTTCCCCTTTTCCCTCAGTATTTCCCCTTTTATCAACTACAACTAGCACCTGGCCAATCCATGGTCTGAGCTATGTTTATTTCGTGTTTCTCAGTTTGAGGCTGGTCCTCAAGCTTGGCTATTAGCGTTGGCGCAAGGTGTTTGGGAATTGGATGTGTCCAATGATTTGTATCTTAGTCCTTTTTTTTTTGTTTTGTTTCGTCTCAATTCGTTATTGGTACGCCCCAGATGACAGCATGGTGCCTCTTTACGGCCGCATGTTGTCGTCTGGGGCGATGGGTTACGTTGGATCACCCACTTCCCAATACCCCGTTTCCATCACACATCAGCATCATCTTATCTGAGAACCATTACTAACCATATCCCAGGGCTGATGCTACCATCGCTTCACAAGCCACCGGCGCCATGTCTTGGGCCTTCATCAACGCACTCAAGAAGAACCCTCAGCAAAGCTATGTTCAGCTTCTCAACAGCATCCGTGATGAGCTCTCAACTCGCTACACCCAAAAGCCGCAATTGTCATGCAGTCACCCTCTTGGTATGTTCCCAATGCTCAAAATCAGTCCTGTTGCTAACGTGTTCTTATAGATACTAATCTGCTGTTTGTTATGTAACGTATATACTAATTAGAATGCACTTTCAATCTTGTATATGGAGTTGTGGATTATCTCGGTATTCTGGCAAAATCAGACACAACGAAGCATGAAAAATTTGGGGAGTGACCTGATGGGGAAAGACGATACCTGGTTCAATCTATCTACAAGAGGAGGTTATCTGAACGCTGTGAGTTGCATCATGGCGGGCATCGTCATCATCTCGTATGTCTTGCCAGCGGGTCATGTTGAAATGCGCAGCAATGTCTTCATGCCGGGATACCTATTAATCTGCCAACCAGAGCCCCTTTTTTGGGTATTTGACACTTAGCTATTGTTTAGCCTATTCAACGCATTGATGAATTACGTGTTTATAAGTCAAAATAGTTTCAGCTGTCAAGCTTCAGGTTCATGATAAACTCGTGTGAATATTTCTTCGAATGCTAACCCCTGATTCCGACCCAACCCACATCCATTCCGTAACGCCAAAATAAGTTAACATGAACATTTCCATGCCTGTATGTATGCAAATAACCAAGGTCCCCAAGAAACGAAGCTACACAAAAAGAAGAACATCCAGTAATGCAAGAAGTGAAGAAGGGCTTTGCGAAACTCTCTTGCAAGAGGAAAATAACATCAGCTCAGAGGCAGGGGGGGTATCTCAAACACAACGGCAATTCTTTGCTTTCCTTCTTTTTCATACTAGGCCTCTGCCCGCACAACCTTGAGCTGGCTCGTACGTTTCGTCCTTCGCTGCTGCTCTTTCGCCACGACGAGTTTCTTACGAACAACTTCCTGACCAGCCCAGCTACAAGCCGAGATGCGAGTGCGGGCGATGAAGCGAGCCATGACGAGAAACGTGCGCAGAGTGGGCTTGCCAGCGGCGGGTCTGTTGGCCGATGAAGAAGACGAAGAAGAGGAAGAGATGGGGAGGGGTTTGCGGTTGCCGAGGAGGTTGGTGCGGATATCTTCGAGTTCACGAAGTTGAGCCTTGTTGCTGCGAAGGGATGTTAGTAAGTGATCGGACATAATGAGAGGTTGCAAGAGGGGGAAGAAAAAAAGAAAGGAGAAACTTACCAAGCGTTTGAAATGTCAAGTTGGAGTTGGACGAATTTCTTTGCGAAAGCGGCGTCTGCTCGAAGAGATGCCTCCCTCTGCCAACGAGCCTGCATCCACTCCATCTGCATCACCATGCCCTTGATCTCCTTCTTGTGACGCTCCTCCGCATTCTCAGCAGCACGGACGACCGTTTCCAGGGCCTGATCCGCGCCGTCAATGGCAGCCATGGCGTTGCGCTCCGTCGAGGTCAACTTCTTGCCGGTCTCTGCCACGGCGGCCGATTCCGCCTTTGCGCGCTCAAGGTCCTTGTGGAGTTTCTCGGCGCTCATGCGGAAGGCTGCTCGCTCACTACGCGCGCGTTCTAGTTTGCGACGGAGGGATGCTTCCGATGCGGTGAGGCTGTCGATGATTTCCTGTTGTTGGCGGACGTCGTGTTCCAGGTTTTCCATCTCAGCGCGGTTTTTGCGCAGTAGTCGGTCGTGTTTGCTCGTGTCTGTTTGGTGGGCTGCTAAAGCAATGCGCTCTCGCTCTGACTTGTCGAGCTGGTGCTTCATGCGGGCGAGGGCGCGCTGGTGCTGTGCGGCCGTCTCCTCGGCTTGTTGTCTGGCTTCCTCCAAGACCTCCTCGAGCACGATCTTCTGATCTTCGAGGTCGTTCAGCTGTCTCTGCAGGTCTTGGGTGGTTTGCAATGCTTTGCGGTCTGATTCGCGGCTCTTGGCGCGAAGCTCGTTGATGGACTTTTGAGCAGCAGAGAGTTGGTTTCGTAGCTCGTTAACCTCGGTCTTGCGTCCGGAGTCGCTGACCGAAGACTTTGGAGACTCGATGAGACGTGATACTTCGGTCTCATGGACCTGACGCTCCAGGTTGGCAATCTGACGCTTGAGCCCCTTGACAACCTCTCGGTGGGCTGAATCACGTTGAAGGAAGTCCAACTCCTTCTGCCGAGCTGCCGAGAGGTCCTTTCGGATCAAGGACAACTCACTGTTGCCATCGGTGTTGCCCAATAGCTGAGGGTTGTTAAGCTGGGTCTCGTAGTCTTCGATACGGCGCTCAAGTTCGCGAATGGTTCTTCGAGCGGCGGCAAGATCATGAGTCTCGGCCGTTGACGACTGTCGCAGCTTGTTCTGCAAAGCCAAAATCTCTTGTCCCAGACGTTCCTCCTCTTCCGCGGCCTTTTCAATCTCTTCTTCGAGTGTCTTCTCGATTGCATCCCGCTGTTCGAGCAGAGCCTTGTTCTCATCCTTCAACCTTCGCACCTCGTTGTCCAGCTTCAGCTTGGCGGTTCGCAAGTCCAGGCGCTCCTGATCGACACGGAGTGTTTCGTTATCGTAAAGCTTGGTCCGGCGAAGCTCTGCGTCGAGCTCGTCCCGCTCTGCCTTGACCTCGACCAATGATGAGTTGACCGAGAGCAGCTCGAGATTAATCTTGGCTACTTGATCCTGCAGAGATTGCTTCTCCTTGGTCATCTTGTCAAGCTGAGCATTCACATCCGAGAGCTGCCACTTCAGTCGCGTCAGCGACTCAGTAGACTGCTGCGCATTCTGTTCCGAGGCAGCGTTGGCGGCCTGTGCAGACTCTGCCCGCTGTCGCCATGTCTTGAGCTGCTCTTTCAGATCATCAATTTCATGGCTGTCTGTATGTGTTGCGTCGGCACGCTGTTGCAGTCTCTTGATCTGCTCCTTCAACTCGCCAATCTCCACGCTGGCAGCCTCCGCTTCGTCGGCGCGTTGTCGCATGTGCCTGAGCTGTTCTCTCAAGTCGTCAATCTCACGACTTGCGGCTTGAGAAGTACCGGCGCGCTGTCGTAGTGATTTCAGCTGCTCTCGGAGATCCTCCACCTCTCGTCTAGAAGCTTCGGCCCGGTGCCGCCCAGCATTCTGCTCTTCATCCAGAGTAGTCTGGAGAACATCCACCTCGTCCTCGAGTGCCGCAACTCTTCGCGATTGAGATTGGTAATCGATCTGTGTCTGTCTCAACTCGTCTCTGACAGTCGAGAGCTCATTTCGAAGGTTTGTTAAGAGCGTCTGTCGGGTCTCCAAAGCGTCCTGCAAATCTTCAATCTGTCGTGTCAGAACCGCCTCCTCGCTACGGTGTCGTTCAGCTTCACTCTGGATGGCGATCTGGAGTTTCGACTCCTTGTCCGATAAGGTTCCCTCGGCCTCCTTGAGACGATCTATTGTCCTCTGAAGCCCAGCAGCCTTTTCCTCTGCGCGCTGACGCTCTGATTCAAGATTGTGCTTCTCAGTCTCCCACTTCTCGCTGTCGTTGTCGTAGAGGTTATCTCTCTCCCGGATCTCAGCTTGGAGGTCGGAGATTTCATTGTTGAGGCGGTCGATCTCGTCCTTGTACTGGCCACGGATATCACGCTCAATCTCTAGGGCATGCTCTCGCTCCTCCGCAAGACCCTCCTCAAGTTCTTGGATCTCCCTCTCCAGCTTCTCGACCTCCTTCTGTAGCGATTTAGACTCGCTCAGTAATGAATCGTTTCGTGATTGGAGAAGGTTCTTTTCGTCCGTCTCGGCGCGGAGCTCAGCCTCCAATTGCTGGACCTTTACAGCAAGGGCACTGCCCTGCTTGTCAGATGACTGCTGGCCCTTTCTGAGCTCGTCAACAGTTGACTGGAGAGATTTGTTTTGCTTTGCGACCTCAGCGTGCTGTTTTTCGAGTGCAGCGTACTCCCGGCCGGATTGGTCCAGCTCATCCTGTAGCCTGGCAACCTTCTCCTCAATCTGGCGGGAGAGTCCCTTGGTGACGACGGACTTGTTCGCCATCTCGTCCTGTAGCTCCTCGAGATCGTTCT
Organism: Fusarium dimerum; assembly: GCA_013623525.1. NCBI lineage: Eukaryota > Fungi > Ascomycota > Sordariomycetes > Hypocreales > Nectriaceae > Fusarium > Fusarium dimerum. The sequence goes on from JABGLY010000585.1 coordinate 48,864, forward strand.
CGGCCCGTTGTTGTTGGGCGATTGCATCCTCCATCTTGGATTTGGTCTCTTCGAGTTGCTGCTCCAGTTGTCGAATGCTGAGCTCGAGATCCTGAATAGTATCTTTGGCGTCCTCGAGTTCATCGCTATGCTGGGCCTTTTCCTCGAGTGCCACCATCTTGCGCTGGGCGTCCTTTGCCTTGTTCTCAGCCTCCTCCACCTTCTCCTTCAGGTCCTCCAGCTTGTCCTTTACATCCTCCAGTTCGTCTTCGCGCTCTCTCAGCACTCGATCCTTTTCCTGCAGATCGATCTCCAAGTCTGCGATATCGTCTTGCAACTTGTCAACCTGGCCGTCATCTCTACCCTTCTGGTCCAATTGACGCTGAAGATCTTCAATCTCGGTTTCCCGGTCTTCTAGCAGGCGTTGTAGCTTCTCGATCTCGGCGCGTTGGTTGTCGTTGGCATACTTCTTCTTTGCCTTTTCTTGGAATTCGAGCATTTGCTGGCGGTAGGTTTCGAGGTCTTTCTCGGCATTCGTGAGGTGTTTCTTGTACTTGTGGAGGTCTCGCTGCATCGTGACTTTGTCGACTTTGAGCTCCGTGTTTTCCTTGAGCGCGGCTTCGCTAAAGCCAGGCCCGGCTTTCCGCAGGGCCTCCTCGAGGAAGTGGATCTTGAGCTTCAGTCCAAAGTTCTCCTTCTCGATTCTATCAATCACATTCTCCTGTTCTCGTAGCGACAACTGATTGCCGTCTTGTAGAGGCCCCTTGTCACCACCGCCTCTTCGCGGAGGGAGAGCCAATGGCGTTGAGGCAGCACTGCTATCAACCTGAGGCATTGTGTTATCCATGTAGGATTGGTTGCGTGACCCTGTATACATGGACGTATCCATGCGCGGTACAGGTGTCAAGTCATTCTCATTGATTCTGTCCAATGCAGGTGTGTTGGGCACAGCAGTACCATTCTCCTTCCCGAATCTTCGCACGCTATTCCTCGTCGCAGACTTGAGAAGAGGTGTGAACTCGGCACCCCCTACACTGGGAGGTAGATTTCTTCGATCGGCGAGAGGACCTCTCTGTCGAGGAGTTCTCAAGTTTATGCCGTTCGAACGGCCGTTGCGTAATTGTTGGATCAGGTTACCCTCTTTCGGAGGGGACTGGAAGGAAACCTCTTGTGAGATATCTGCAAAGTCGGGCTGGCGGCTGAGGTAGGTCGCATCACCGACATTTGTGCGCGGGGTGTCGAGCGCGCCGCCAAAGTCTGAATGGACCATGGTGGGCGGTTAGTTCGATGATTGTGGTGAACTTCTTTTTTAAGAGTATCGCTTGTTGAGTTGGCACTGCATAGTACAAAAGAAGAATAAAAGGTGTTAAAACTAGAGAAACCCCTTTGAAAGCGGTGCCGACCCTCGTCTGTTTGTTGTGATGTTTATTGCAAGTGTGCACTATTCCGGTGGGTGCAAGTAAAAGTCCATAATACTCGGGCTAACAAGATAAGTAAGGTAGAGACAAGTAGAGACCGCGTGGGTTTGGCCTTGATTCTTGATTGTGGGCAAGCGCGTAACTATTTGTTGACATTCTATCCCTTTCCGGACTAGAAGCAAAACAAACAAAGAGCCAATCATAGATGTCGCAGGCCTACCCCACCCAACGTCACTTTTCGGGGGTTCTCGAGAGCCTGACTCAGCCGTCCACTTCATTTTGTGCATATACTTCGTTACTAGAATCACTCACTCATCATGCCCACCCGTAGGATGTAGGATGGCGCCAAAAAATGAGGACATTCAATGACTGGATGAGGCGATATCATGTGGAATTGGACTTGGGATTGGGATGCAGGAACATCAGTCGAGGCGCAATGATGCATCGATCTTATCTCCTCAATCGACAAGCATCCGCCTCGAGACGACCCCTTTTTCTTTAGCATTGTCATGAGTCGTGACCTCTCTACTACTACTAATACTACTACTTACTACCTACTCTGTACATGTATTTCTAACGTTAATGTTACCTTGAACGAATCAACCAATCTGGATATACCAGAATCCACAACCTCACAATTTACATCTCACAGACCGCCTCTCTCATCTGCCTTCAGAGGGCATCACCATGTTCTTCTCCCAGGTTCCAGACGAAATTATTGAGCATCTTCTATTTTATATTTCACCAGAAGATAATCTATCCTCCTTTCAACTTGTCTCGCGTCATCTCAACCGACTGGCGAATGGACCTTTGCTATGGAAACATCATTGCCAGACCACCTTCAAATTCTGGCATCCCGACCATGACTTCCCCTCGCTCTTGAAGCAGCGTGCTTCTAGTACAGCCTGGAAGAGTTTATTCTTATTACGCAAGCGACGGAATGAGACAATATCTCATCTTTTGGACAAGGTTATTGAGACCAAAGTCGGTCGCCTGCAGCGAATTGAGGCAATCGCTCGTCTTGGCTATGATGCGAAAGACTACCTTCTTGAACAATGCTGTGCTCCTGAATTTCTAGATGATGTTTTAGCCAGACGGTAATCTCTTTGCATAAAATTCATCTGCCACATGAGCTAACCGCCGTCATATCTACAGGCACTACAGCAATTCCATTCTGGATAGTATTCACAGAAGTATTGCTATTGAAGAATGGCACAGAGTCCCCTTGACAAATTCCGGAGCATCATCACCGACAAAGACTCTCGAGCGTGTGCTAGGAGCCTTTGACCTGTTCGTTCTCCACGACCAGCCAGGCGATTTAGATGATGTAGGATCATCTCATCAACCAAGTTTTCACGTTGCTGACAGTGATCACCAGATCGGTGCTATTCTCGACAGAATGGCTGTGGAATTTCAGACTACTGTTTTCGGAATCAAGGAAATGTCGACACGGCAAAAAGCTCTGGCCTTGAATCGTTGGCTTCGCGCCAACAACTTGACTGGCTTGCAGAACCCTGAGAAGAGTTATCGAAACTTGCGAAACTGCTTGATAGGCCAGGCTTTGCGTCACGAGGACCATGACTCAATTCCCATCATTTCAAGCGCAATCTTCTGCTGCATCGCTGAGAGGTTAGGCCTACAAGCTCAATGCTGTGCGTTCCCGACGCATGTCCACGCAATCGTCATGGCGGAGAGCGGCCACACGCTGGATGGAAACCACGTCGGTGAAGTAGATGCGCCTGCGGAACGGATGTACTTGGATCCTTACGGCTCAGATCATGAGGTTCCCGCGTCTGATCTGCAGTCACTGCTCTCCCGCATCGGCTGGCAATCAAACACTGAAGTATTCCTCGATCCGGTTCCGCCTAGCGCAGTTGCAACTCGCACGGCGAGAAATATCAGAGCGACGGCGGCGAGAGTCCTTGAAGCGCGGGACGGCGTGGATCTTGAGGTCACACAGCTCATCACTGGGAACGATTCCTCTAACATGGACGCTGCTCTATACGCTGCCTTATGGGCCTCCCTCCTCCTCACCCCCGTCGACGCCTTTGAATGGGACGAGACCCTCGAGCCTTTCCTCCGAACGTTTGCAAAGAGCTGGAACGAAGACGCATGGCTTGTCAAGAAGTATCTCTGCCCTCGATACTCCCAGTTCGTCCCCTTTCGCGAAGGCTTCCTTTGGAATGGTCCCAATGGTTGGAACGACCCCAACGAGATCCTCAACCTCGTTAATGAGCTTGACGGCGTCCAACCCCCTGTCTTCCGACGAAACCCCGACCGGGTGAAGCCCGTGACGTACAAGATCGGTCAGATCTTTAGACACCGACGATACGGCTGGATTGGTGCCATAAACGGATGGACCGATCAGGGTACGCGTCGTTTACCCATGCCGCATACAGTGGCGATTGACGAGACGCTGGACGATAACAGCGATACAGAGTTACCAAACCTCGTTCGCCCTCGAAACCAGACGTTTTATACCTGCCTGTGAGTAAACTCTCTTTCATGGTTAAAACCCCGCCCAAAAATACTGATATTTCTGTCTAGACGTACCACAGGACCCGAGCGTCATGTAGTAGCCGAGGATAATATCGTGATCATAAAAGACCCGAGCCAAATATCTGAAGTCACGTTTCCTCTCGCTGGGAAGTTCTTCAAGAGGTTCGACGCCGAGACATGCACTTTCGTTTCAAACGTCAAGGAACAGTACCCTGACGACTAAACAATTATTTTCCCCCTTCTCACCCGCTTTGTTTTTTTTTTCTCCATGACTGCTACCTCATCCTCAATCGTTTCAATTGAAAATTCACGAGCATGATAGATGGGTTAAGCATTGTTGGTGTTGGTTGGCGCTTGGTCTATCAGGGGAGGAATCCTGTCGAGTCACTATTATATTCCATGAAAAGCGAGTTGTGATTGTGGTTTACTGCATTTTCTTTACCGCGATGTCTTGATTAGGTCTTCTAATACACCCTTTTCTGCAAGTTTCTTGACCCATTTATGTAGTGCCGGCCCATAATCCTTCTTTCGTCCCTTCACGCGTTGCTCATCGTCAGCGATACTTATCAACTCCGCGCGGTATTCGCCTATTGCAGCTTTCAGTTCGACAACTACATCACGATGTAGCTCATACGCAGCAGCGCTGTCAAACCCGGGTTGCGCAATCTGGATTTCCAGTGTCTTGGGTATCTCCATTTCCGTGATGTGATTGGGCTTGAGGTTGAATTCTGAAAGTTGAGACTCGTCATGGATGTCGAGCGGGTTTTCTTCAGCCGCGACGAGCTCTGTAAACGTAGAGCATGATTGCATTTTCGTATGGAGGTGATGCAAAGATGCAGCAGCACGGGCTATGGCCTGAGAGTGCGCGGCAAGGGGGCTTTGACATAGACCGAGGAGGTTGAAGGACAGTTGGTTCTCCTCGTACTGCAGCATACGGCCTTCGATCTGAGGTCTCGCCACACTAGTCCAATCGTCATCCTCAGGTAGGGCATCTAGGTCCAAGTCAGTCAGCGGCCGTTGCACAGGTTCAGTTTCTTCTTACCTAGTCGCTGTGGCCTGCTCTGAAGGCCATCAAGCTCCCAGACGTAACCATCTGCAGGAACATAGGCGATGAAATGGAAGCCGTAATCCGATTTCACCTTCTTGCTCCTTGGTACCTTTTTGCCCTTCTTATGGATAGTTCGCTTCTTGGTCTTCTTAGATGCTGCATCGGACACCTCATTATCCAAGCATAGGTCGGCATTGAGATGATCCATACGACGTGTGAAGGAATTATGTATGCTGCGAATAAACCGATTCTGGCTAAGCTGGTGGCCTCGTAAGACGGTGCTAAGATCCCTTGTTGACGTTTTGAACTCCTGAAGCTCCGGACCGATTTCCAGACCTTGTGCGTTCATAATAATATTTAGCAATGCAACTGTTGCACAGGCGTTGTCGATTGTCTGATATACGTGAGAGATGCCCCCGGAATATCAGGACAGAGCCAGCATACCTGGTTTGCAAACCACACATCCGACGTGTCAACCTCTTGGGTGACTTCATCGTGCCCTGGTAAGTACTGAAAGAGGAAAATAAGGCCATATACGGGTTTTCTGTTGCAGTGTAAGGCTGAGTGCAAAGGTATGGTTGATGACAAGGGGCGCACTTACGGCAACATGGCTAGTGATTCCTGGTCAATGGTAAATATTTCCTGAGCTTTGATATCCTTTACACCGAGGTCTCGCAGGATGATATTGAAAAATGCCTTGATTGTTTAGTTAAGCATAGTCCGATGGGTGATACTGTAACAAATGTACTCACTGGTTCTGACTCAAGCTCAATCCAACCCTCCCATGCCTCAATATCCTCCAGCGTGAGCGGCCGCATCGCTTCTTCAAGTAATCTATCTCCGTCAATGGGAATAGCCTCACGTTCTGGCTCATTTGCCTTGCGCTTGGGATTGCGCCTCGGCTCAGATGGTACGACTGGCGCCGGTGTACCTGGATTTGAGCTGCTGGACGGCTGGCTTATGTTGCGAGCTGATCGACGAAGTGATGACATAACTTGGATGGTAACTTGGTCATCTCTCACCGAGCTTGGCTCATTGTCGAGCTCGTTGCTCGTACCCATCTTGCTGCCAGTACTTCAAGAGGTATGTTGATAGAGGACACAAGTCTTGGTGCACAGGTAGGCGAGCTTAGTGGTAGGTACTGTAACCCTTGGGAGTCATCAAATCATTGCATTCCGTTGTTCGCAGATGGATGAGTGAGAGATGTTGATACATGGAGCATTCGGTCAATGCACTTGATCATTTTGTAAGTTTGGTAGGTCATTCTGATTTTATTATGTATTGGTAACTGTCAACGAGCAAGGAAGGACAAGGCCATTTGCAGTGATCTTGTTTGTTGTTGAGTAACAATCACGTGGAGCTCTCTAAACCAACAAGGAGAAATTGGTATGCTGCCTTTCGGGTAGCTTCTGAGAATTTCCCTTAGCATTTATTTATACAATTGTACAGTTTGGGGATATCGTCTTGTTTGAGACTGCGTTACTCATATAGGATAGCAATTGATTTAGGATCATGAAACTGTGGTTCAATTCAATCAGGATAACGATTACTGCTTTTCGGCGCTCAACTGATGATAAAAGTATTATGTGACACCTGAAGCTTAGGTGCTGCTGTACCTACTACCCTAGGTACCTACCTACCTATCCATACCTTAGTAGCTTAGACAATGACACCCACAGTCTGAGCTGCTTTTGGTTAGAAGCCGGTGGATATAGCGGTTCCAGGCTTGCGAAAACAAGGGAAACATGACAGACATTAACCCCTGCACAAGCTATTCCAGCACGTGCCAATCTCATCCACCAGTCGCGCCTTGACGTGACGGATTTCTCAAAAGAATTTCTACCTGGCCGTGAAAACCGTCACCAAAACATCAAACGTCCAGGCGACATAGTCCACCACAGCCTAACTCAAACTTTTCAACGTCCCTGACGCGCCCACCCTTTGCCTCGTCACGAAAACCAGACACCTGGCTTCCATCTTGATCAACTACCTGATGCTGCCTTGAGATGCAAGTGTAATGAGCGCAGCGACTCCCCGCCTGCGGTCTGGGTTCCCAGCAACTCCAGCTACCGCTCGACGAAACAGAGATCAACAAACCCCCAACTCAGATGACTCGCCCTCTTCCGGCCGGCGATCTTCACTGAAATCCCCCAAACTCCCTCTTGCACCAGAGAATATACACCCGGAAGCTGTCGGCTCTCAGCCTGTTATACCCTTGACAGTGCTTGATGCTCCTCAACAACGACTGTACGCCTTTGGCGTCTATGTTTTGCTGTGGGCGTGGAAGCTTTACAATTGGCTTCAAGTAGTTGAAGATGGTGAATCTTCATGGTATCTATTCTTGAAATGGATCTTCATCGACTTCATTTTTCTTTTCGGCATTCCTGAGCTCAGGATACCTTGGTTAGAACTGTCACAAGGTGTTGTCACATCCGTCTTTTCGGTCCACGTCGTGCTCAATTACATGCTTATGTTTAACATTCCGGTACGTCCTGTAAACTCTGTATAGCTATCACCATCGGCTCGCCAACTGACCTGATAAGATTCCCTGGCAGTCATGGATTCTCGGCTTTGCCAAAGTCCTCTACGACCGCGAGATCTCCGTTTCCGAGCACAATGTCAAAGTTTCCAGCATTCTTAACAACCATTCCCTCATCATGGGAAAACAAATCATCAACATTCTGCCTGAAGGCTCTGCCGTGCTCAACCCTAGAGCGCTCCCTTTCTGTCTGAACAGGACCCATACTAGTGTGTCTTTACCGATCTACTTCAACTCTAGCATTCCGGCCGAGATCGAGCTCATCCGTGTCGACTGGGAGACGAACAAAGAGGAGATAATAAAATTATCAAATCGTGAGGTTAGCCGTGTTGCCAAGCAGATCCGTGAGCACACTGCCGATCAGCCCGATTCGGGCTTCGAATGGACGTACCCGGTTAAGAAGGCGGGTGTCTATCGACTCGGGAAGGTCCTTGACGAGTATAAGCTAGAGGTTCAGCGATCGATTAAAGACACTTACGTGGTTCCCTGCCCACGAGCTAGAATTAAGGCCACTGCCGACACCCAACGCTGCATCAACGATCTTTCAGACTTGTCTGTGGAGGTTTTTGGTACGCCCCCTCTCAAGCTGGCCTACAGCCGTACGGCTAATGGCAAGGATCTCAACTTCAACTTCCAGAAGCTTCAGCCTGATGGATTCTCTTCTCCCCTTGTTGGCGGTTCTTCAAGCTTGGTTCCCTTGGATCATGATGACATTTCTTGGGTCAAGCCGACCTCGGTTTTTGTCAGTCTCAACGAGTCAATGGCCTCGTCCGGTAAATGGGAATATTCTGTCGACGAAGTTCAGGACGCATTCGGAAACGTGGTCAAATACGGCGAGCTTGAAGACGAAGCTGGAAAGACCAGGTCGCAGATCTTGACTCAAGCTTTCGACGTAAAGGAGAGACCCAGGGTTAGCATGAATGGCTGTGATCTTCGAAACCCCCTCAGAGTCGCCAAGGGCAACTCAGTTCATCTTCCAGTCAGTTTTGCCATTGGAGGCTCTGTAGATGATACCGCCTACGAAGTCACCTGGGACTTTTCGCCCATCGATTCATTGACAAACAGTGGCGACCATGGCGACCAGGTTACACTAGGCAGGCACTCGGCCAAGAATTCCCATATAAAGCCAAGTGTCTCTGCGCCGGGACTGTACACTCTCAAATCAGTTTCCAGTGGATCGTGCCAGGGCGAAGTAAAAGAGCCATCCTCGTGTCTGCTCCTGAACCCCCTCGAGCCGTCTCTATCGATTCGATCCGAGGAAATTCCCGACAAGTGCGCTGGTAATTCTATTGGTCTTCGTGTCGATCTCGATCTTGTCGGCACCCCTCCTTTCACAATCCGCTACGATGTTGTTACAGGCGGTACGACCGAGACAAGATCTGAAACTGTTCAGAGCTTGCGGTCCCAGCTTGAGCTCATCCCCGACACGGCTGGAAGGCACAAATATATCTTCAAGTCTATCGACGATGCCATATACACGAACTTGCCTCTCTCAGGCCCCGACAAGGTCCTGGAGCAGGTTGTCAAGCCCGCAGCTTCGGCAGTTATCGACAGTCCAACCGCTAGTATCGGCGCTTGTCTTGATTCCGAGGTTGAACTGGATGTCTTCCTTAGCGGCGATGCTCCTTTCACTCTCGAATGGGAAGTTGTTCACGATGGCAAGCGAAAGTCTGAACGAGTTTCTGGTATTGAGACAAACACATACAAGATCAAGACCAATACTCTTAGAAAGGGCGGCGAGTACATCCTTGCTCTGAGTAGTGTGCAGGACCAGCGAGGATGCAAAACATTCCTCCAGGATCAAGTCAAGATCGTCGTCCGAAGGCAGCGACCTCGTGCCGCCTTTGGTCACCTCGAGTACAAGCAGAAGGTCATGGCCATCGAGGACGACGAGGTGCGCTTGCCTCTCCGTCTCCAGGGTGAAGCCCCTTGGACCGTCTCCTACCGCAACCTCAACGGCAGTTCTCAGGTCATCACCACAATGGTAAACAATGCCAACGACGCTTTGGTTGTCCGATCCCGTGGCATCTACGAAATTGTGGATGTTCGGGACAACCAGTGCCCTGGTACTGTGGAGCAATCTGCGTCTAGATTTGAAGTCGACTGGTTCCCTCGACCGGAGATTTCTGTTGTTGAAACCGAAAGCATCACTGGTGCCAATGGCATCTTCACCAAGCAAGATGTTTGTGAAGGAGATATCGATGGGTTTGAGGTCAGCCTTAAAGGTAAGTTCTGCGGTGTCCTGCTTCGAAATCCCTCATCTAACTGTCCACAGGCTCTCCTCCCTACCACGTTCTTTACGAGGTGCAACATACGCCATTCAAGGGCGCTGCAGGCAGCCCCAGTCGCAGAAAGTTCGACGCTGCCCTGTCCAAGGCCTCAATGTCTATGGACACGGCTAAGGCCGGCGACTATACTTACAAGTTCTACGCTCTGGAAGATAACCTCTACACCAGCGACAAGAAGTTCAGCCCTCTCCTTGTCAAGCAGCGTGTCAACGCCAAGCCTTCGGCTACCTTCCAGAAACCCGGCCAATCTTTCAAATTCTGCATGGAAGAGCAAGAGTTTGAGGACAAGATTCCCATTATTCTCTCCGGCGTCGCGCCTTTCTATGTTGAAGTCGAGATCAAGAACCAGGCCGGCTCTCCCGCTGAAACCTACCGCATCCCAGCCATCCCCACGAACTCGTTTGGCATGAGAATACCTCGCGAGCACCTCCGACTCGGAAGCCAGCAGGTTCGTATCCGCACCGTTCGTGATGCCCGCGGTTGTCAGCGCAAGTATGATATCGGCGGGCCCTCGGTTCAGATCCATCTGTACGATGCGCCCTCAATCTACCCTCTCGAGGCACGCCGCGACTACTGTGTCGGCGAACGCATCGCTTTCACCCTCTCTAGTACCCCTCCTTTCGACATCACGTATGACTTCAACGGACGCTGGCACGCCAAGTCTCAGACTACAAACTTCCGCCGAATTGCTGAGAAGGCTGGCGAGTTTACTATTAAGAGTATCTCGGACAAGGCTAGCGAGTGTCGTGCCGCCGTCGACATTCCCAAGACTATCCACCCTCTTCCCTCAGTCCAGATCAGTCGAGGCAAGCAATCCCGTGTAGACATTCACGAAGGTAACGAGGTCGATATTCTCTTCGAGTTCTGGGGCACGCCGCCTTTCGAGTTCACTTATACTCGCAGCACCAACGCCAAAAAGGGTCAGCGAAGCGTGGTTCTTGAAACGCGTCATGACATCTCATATGAAAACACAAAGGTCGTCAAGGCAAGCCAGGAGGGTACATATGAAGTGGTAGCTATCAAAGACAAGTACTGCTCCTTTTCAACTCAGCAGGTTGAGCAGACGGATAGGAGGCTGAAGTGATTTTCTTAAGAAACGATATGAATTAGGAAGTTGGCTCTTGTCTTTTCTTCTTTCCTTTGGAGACTGACCGGAGGAAGGGGCCGGAATGGATGTATGTTTTTAATATCATGGGTTAACGGCGTTTTGTTTCTTGTACAGTTGGGACGGAGATTTTTGTGATGTGTAGGGTTGAATAAGTGTCAAGTTTGTTCTATAACTTTGTAGTTTTTTCCCCCCTTCAAAACTCCTAGACTAAAATCAACATTGTCTACATACATACACTGCACAGACCTATGCTGCTGGGTATATATATGTATATCCTTGACCAAATGGGCTCAAATATTATCCAAGATTTTCCTTACTCCACCTCTTCGATCTTCTTGATCATCTCACCACCGATCCTAGCAATCTCCGAGAGAACGGCTTTGCGGTTGACTTCTACAACGTCACCATCCTCGTCCGCAACTCTCTTGAAGTTGTAAGGCAATCCAGCTCGGAACTTCTGCTGTTGCAGCTTTGGGTTCCAGATTGCGCCGATGACAGCATCTTGTGAATCGTCTTCTACGGTGGGAGCGCCACGGAAGAAGATAAGAGTGTCGTTGTAGACGCGCTGGAGTTCCTCCAAAAGGATATCGACGGGGTGAGCACGGATAGGTAGTGGAGCACGGCCAGTGCGGTCGTCGAGATTCTTGAACTGGGAGACACGACGGGCTGAGGGATCGGAAGCGGCGTCACGAAGGATGGCGCGGATGGCTTTGCGGGAGATATGGAAAAGGACGTCGTAATCCTCGAGGGAGGTGTCAAAAAGGAGGGACGGATCAATGCGGTGGTCGCTACTTTTAAGTAGCTTGCAAGCGGCCTTTGCGAGACGGGTCATGCGTGATGCGACGAGCTTGGAAGGGCTATTGCGAGTATATGCCAGACCAGAGGTGTCATTTGAAGTAGCGACGATGAGGACCGTGTGGTTCATGTTGGGGTCACGCTTTCGCCATGACTCAAACTCTCTGCGAACGTTGGAGCGATCATCAAGACTGAGGTTCTCTGCCGAGTCGACAATCAAAGGCTCATCACGCCAATCCCAACGTGAGAGGAAGCCAAGAACGCGGAGGAAACCGGTCGAGACACTTGAGGGGGTGCGCCATGGGTAGGGTTGGAGGAAAACGTGCAAGACCAGAAGCTCTATGAGCTCGTCGCTGATGTGACCTGAGAGTTTGTGACTGTTGAACCAATGCTTGACAAGTCGGATCGTCTGAGAGAGAGGTGGGAAGCGGGTGCAGAAAGTAGAGATGGTTTGCGTGTGAGTAGGGAGAGTGGTGAAGAACCAGTTGATCCTGGTGAGAGCCTCCTCCGACTCCTCGCGGACATGATGGTCCAGCGTCTTATTCTTCATCTGGCGTTCCAAAAGAGACTCTTCAAGGTCGCAGTGGATTCTGAGACGGAACGCAGCTCCAGAGTCGTAAACGATGTCGAGATAGGCCAGGTTCTCGATGCCAATGTCTCGATTCTCGCGACCCAGATATGTTGTGATGTTGTCCTTGGCGGCTTTCAAGCGTCTATCAAAGTCAAGGAGGAACTCGATTTTAGTTTCCTGTATGGCGACCAAGTTCTCAGGCCACTTGGAAGAGGCCTCGAAGTACAGGTTGACGTCAATTGGCTCGATGGTTCCCTTGTGGAAGCCAGGGAGAGGGGGCTCGATGGAAGCGTATCGTGCAGCGGAGGACACTGGCGAGAGCTGTCGAATCTGGAGAGGAAGATCCTCGAGACCGCGGATGTCGGTTTCAAGAGTCTGGAAGTTACGACGCGCTGCGTCGAATGCTTCCTTGTCCATGTGAGAAAAGGAGACAATCCGGGAGAAATCAGCGCCGTATGCGGACAGCTCATCTCTGCCAATCTTGAGATGACGGCCGAGAATGTGAGCAGTAATTTCTTCGCAGATCTGGAAAGGCAGCTTGTTTGTCCACTCAATACATTCGAGAATACTTCCGTCCTTGAAACGGCGCAGCTCAGCCTTTTCGCCCCAAAACTGTCGGAACTTGGCAGCCTCTTTCTGCTCTTCAGCTGGAGGACCATGTTCCATCTGGCGTGACATGGCAGCAAGATCGAACACAACCCCAAAGAGAATTGTGCTGGCACTCTCCTGACGAGAGGCGCTAAGGGACCAGGCAGCCTTGGAAGACTGTTGGAAGTGAACGAGCTGGGCTCGGTTTCCATAGGCTTTCTTCAGTACCCTGTATGCCTCTAGACTAAAGTCCCAAGCTGATCCTCTACGATCAGGCGACTTTGAGGGGCTGGAAATACGCGGGCTTCTGACCTCGAAAACGGCATCAAATGTCAGAAGAGGCGCATCGGTCTTGATGATGAAAGTGGGCTCGAATTTGTCGGCGGCCTCGTCAGCGAGGAGATCGGTGGTCGATTTCGCATGCGTCTGGAGGAGACTCGCCGACCAGGGACTCATTCTAGACAGGATGTTGAGTTCTCGAACAGGATCAAACATGACGGGGCCTTGTTCCTTGATGGAATCGGGACTGATTTTCGAAGATCCAAAAGTGAAAGGCTTCTTGTTGAAATCCGTCGTTGAAAGAAACTGAACGGCAGCTTTGAACAACTCAGTTGCACTAAGGGATGTGGACAGTGCAGCCTGACCGTTGCGTCCGCCCATCTGGAGTAGAAGAGCAATCATGATAGACCACTCGAAGTGACCGAACCCACCCTGAGATACTGAGCTGCCAAAACCTCGCTGCTGAAGCCAGATTCTACCTAATACACAGGCATCTGCAAACGCAGGGCATTCGTTCTTTGCGTGCGTGAGGACGCGCAGGTAAGCAATAAAGGTTTCTTCAGCCTTGAGAGTAGTGTTGTAAAAGGGAGTACCGGTCTGGGCAGCCTTTTTGTCATCCGTCTCGCCGCTTTTGTTGTTGTTGACGCTAGGCAGTAACTTGGATCCGGGGAAGAGGCCGTCGGGAGCGCAGGGGATGAGTCGGATCGTGTATGGTGGCTTTGTCGTCTTCTTCTTAGAGGACTTCCCACTGGACTTTTTGCTTGTAGTCTCATCCTCTCGCTCTTCCTGTTTTGGCCGCAGAGCAAGAACAGGCAACAGCGGGTTCTCGCCGAGACACTCAAAGCTCAATTCCATGTCTGATCCAAGCTCTTGCTTCACGTGCGCGGCGATATAGGCGATGTAGTAGGCACGGCGATAAAAGTATCGCATGTTTTGAAAGTCCTTTTCCTGGAACATGGATTTGGGCATCTGAACAACCATATCGACGCCGTGCTCTGTCTGGGACTTGATCATGGTTTTGGCGACATAACTTCCGACAACATTGTATTGGGCAGGCTTCGCAAATGAGAGCTTGTAGGGCGCATCCTGGGCTGGCTTAGGGTCTGGATATGGAACGACAATTCGATGCTTCTTTTCGAACTTGGTTGTGGCTTCGTTCATCTATAAAAACTTCAGTTATGGAGTTTGGGCAGGGGCTTCTTGAAGTGACAAACAGGCAGTGGTTCATGGGGAGCAATTGAATCAATAATCTCCCTGAGACGATGCAAGTGACCATTTACATCCTTTAGAGCCTTTTCATAATCAAGTTTCGCTTCCTTGAGCAGCTCATCAGTCTGAAGAACAAACGTGCTGGCGGTTGAAACACGAGTTGAATTGCGGGATTCGAAGTCGATTAGGGCATCGTGTCTTAGCCCAGAACCCGAATGATCGAGCTTCCTTCGTTTGGTACCCGACTCCATGATGGCAGCGATTTCCAGTCGAGCTACAGAGTGGTGAAGTTGTCGACGCTACGCAGAATCTTTGTTGGTGTTGTAGCTACTAATTTACTACGTCCTCCTCGTCCTGGTAATATTTTTTTTTTTTTTACAGTCTGCGGGGCGATAAGGTCTTATCGGGAAAGATACGTATCTTGGCGCTTTTGTGGATTTTCTCAGGTCTGTGCCAAAAGTACAGTACTCCCTGTCCTGCTTACTATTAGTAGGTAACTTGCCATTGACCAATACCTAACTTACTCTGTACAGTAGCAGCCATCTTCGAGAGAGTCTTTAGAAGAGAGTCCCTGCAGAAATCCCCTTGCGTCCAAGTCAACATCTACAACATCAACAAACGCACCAGTCAGTAGCATCGTTTTCCCCCCCAATTATTAAACACCATCGAGTATGGTCTGCTCAGATAAAGGGATGATCGAAACTCTAAGCGTAACGAAGAGATGCGGCCATCTCCTTGCGATCCTATTATGTAGCTACCAACGCGTGAATTCAACCTAGACTCGAGACTCAACCAGACTTACTTGCCCTTGCTTCATTCGTGTTACAGCAAAGTCGCCTTGCAGGTCGTGTTATCCACTCGAAGGACGGTTCGAACCACCCCTTCCAGAATAAGCGTCGACCGTGGGTGAGGTCAACCAACGATCTGGGTTCTCATCTGGTGCCTGAGACATTCAACCTCTTCCGGGTCAAGCCTCATGTTTCCAGAGTGACTATCCTCATGAATGGTTGATTCCACGGAGCGGTGAAATTGGCGAAACAGAGGCTGGATCGGTTTGACAACTCTCGCTTAGGTAGAAAACGTGCGAACAGGTCATGTTTACCATTCCAGACGAACCTCAAAACAACGCAAGTGAGAGGAATATTAAGAGACGAGGTAATATCCCGATGGGCCACGATCATCGAGACATGCATATGGATGGCACTCAAGAGTCATTTTATCAACGAATGCGACGATGCTGCTTGGGGCATTAGTTCCTCTAGAGCTGCAACTCTTTGACTCCTCGCGCAATCAAAGCGCAATTTCTACCACATTCTCGTTCTCATGTGCTCAATACTGCAGTAGTGTTCGGACAGATGCTGCAGGTCTGGTACGCCCTTGACGTATTCCAACTTGTAGACTATTTCATACAGCTGAGAAGCGGATCCCATCGACTGCCAGGAGGTCCATCGATGCTCGATTCAATTGGACGCGTTTATTTATCCCCCCATCTTCATTTGGCCCATCTCTTTTGTTTTGATGTCTTGCATCTCCCTGCTTCTGCTTCTCATACCACTCACGATTCCAAGTCACGTCAAGTCAGGTCGAGGCGAGGCAAATAACAGATCATTCTGTTAGTTAATTACCCGCAGACGGGTAATGCCAAGTTGCAGGCTGCGAGAGTTGATTGATTTTGCGCCTTGCAGGCACTAATGTAGAGAAAGGCATGCTCCAGCGGCAGGGAGGGAGGTTGCCGAACAACTGTGATTAATTGCAGCATTGCTTCTGGGTCGTCAATTCGATTCGTAAAACTTATAAGAGATGCGTACGTTCTATTCAACTACTTTGTGTTTGTTTGTTTGTAAAGAATATTTCGCTTTCGTCGTGAACCCATCTGTTGTTTCTTGTCTCAGTCAGTTTGGTTGGATGCATCCGTCATATAAAGTTGAAAACATCCGAGGTTCATCTTACAAACATCACAATATTCACACTACACACAGGCCAGTATTCTGGTCAATCACATACACCCACTCTCTCTCTATCTCACCACATCAAAACCATGGTCGATGCTGTTCCTTCTCCACTTTCATCAACCATGGATGATATCTGGTTGACAGATTCTCCAATGTCGGAGCCTACAACACCGTCATCTCTCGCCTCCAGCCTCACGTTTGGAAATGCCACCAAGAGCGACGATACAAGCTACAGTCTGGGCTGCTCTAGCCCTTTTGGACCGCGGGGTGCACTCCCCGATTTCATATTGATAGACTGCTTCGACATGGCCAGGGCCAGACAATTCTATGCCAGATGCTTTGACTGGGTTTTCCTCGGCGATCTGAACCGGAGAAGCCAGGAGGATAATGACGAGGCGAAGCGCCGATGCGGCTACTCGCCGTGGGAAGCGACCGAGATGGATTTCTTCGCATCGGATCCGACGAAACCGACCAGGGTGTCTGGGGCGCTGATCCGAACGCAGCACAACTACAGCACAGAGCAAATCTCGCAGATCGTCCAGCTACGTCGACAGCAGGCAATGTCATTCGCTACATCACCGATGCTTCACCTGCGCGTACCAAACATGGACGCCGCGGAAGATAGAGTCGAGGCGTGTGGTGGTGAAGTCAAGACGCTGAGGTTTGGTGTCCGTGGATGCATGTTGGATATTGGAGAGTTTATCGATACGGAGGGAAATTTAATGGGGTTGATGACTATACATCCAGGAATGGCCATGATGAGCGGGGAAATGAACTTGTCCGGATGATGCCCGTGGTGATTGTTACTGGTGTTGTATTGTGTATGGCTGGTGATGGTGGACAGGATGATGGATAAAGGAATACCCGGTGGAGGCTCTTGTTTTATTTTCCTCTATGGTACAGATCATCGTGGAGAGTCATGGGCTTGTTGTTTATTACCTGGTTTCTGGAGCATTGGGATCCGGAGTTTATTTTTCCTTTTCTGATCTTCTTTACTTCTTTCTTGGACTTACAAATCCCTGATAACTACTTGAAAATCGTTGAAGGCCCAAGGGGGTTTAGATGGGACCGTGGTCAGGTTCCAGGAAGTGGTTTCGGAATTTCGGTAAAGATCGGAATTTTATAGCACACATAATAACATGACTGAGGTAGTTTAGGTTCCGGTTAACCATTTCAAGCGATGCTTGGTGTCATGACAATACTATTTGAATAGGCGGCGAACGGCACCGAAGGCCGATGCTAATAAACGAGAGCCTTTACTTCATGCCCCTATGAGAGTCTATTCTCGGAATTATATAGTACAAAGAATGATGATGATACACACTCATATACATAGACATACAAGAAAACGGTAACTTTGCCATAAATTCACTGAGTACATTATAATCTCGTAACTAAAAATAAAAATAAAATAAAACAAACCAGCACGTATATTTATTTTTCCCGCATCTCATCCAAATCAATGTCATGAATGCTCCCCGCCAGACCTAACTCCCGAAAGAAATAGCCGGCTGGCGGAAGACCACTTATCCCTCCCATCAAGTTCAAATCCCCCCGTTTATCGGAGTCGGGTACCGGGTGTCCTCCTCGGACAGAATTCCCACCGGGGAGGGGCACAGCTGGATTAGCTCAGTCTCAATGGAGCCCCGCCCTGCGCGCATGAGAGCAATTGAGACTTGTAGGGGGGGCTTTCAATGGCGGGGGTCCAAGTCCGGGGCATGATAAGCTTGGGAGGTCGTTACTTGTTGTGCTGTTGTGTAGAACTGTACCGCCACTTTCCGATCGCTTCAAGAGATCATGGTGCGGAAAGGAAGCTCAGTCGGAAATCTTGAGATGAAATCTGAATCAAGCCGGATAATTGGCATTACTGACAATTTCGGGCTATCTTGTCTATTTGCATATGATTCAAAAGAACGCCGGCATTAAATGTCAAGCCAATCCAGACTAGATAATTATCAGGCATCGCCATCATGGTGTCTCTTCCACTAATCTCGAATACTCTTTCCCGGCATCAAACCACCATGTGCCGAAGTTCGCTTCCGAAAGCTTTCCCTCCTGTTTGAACCTGGCGTCAATTGGTCGGCGCTAGGCCTATTTTGATTTTTTTGAACCGTTCGGCCCCATGAGCTTGGGGATGAGGACGGGGATACTACAGTACGTATGACAATGACAGCGGAATGCTCTTTCTTTTCCCAGAAATCTGGGGTTTACCTTAGTATAAAGCCGAGGGGACCGGCCACCACCGGCCCTTGTAGCTAATAAATATCATTCTCCTCCTTCCTCCCCCGCGACGATCAAGGTGTTTTGGTTGGCATTTCTTTCTTGTTCATTCACCTCGCTCGTGACAGTAGAGGCTTGCTCTCTTCGTGTGCTTCCTTTCTAGCTCTCCACTCTACCGTTTCGTCACCAGCGTCTCCGTTGAATCCTCACCTGTTTCAGAGCTCATCCCAGGGACGAGTTCGACAATACATCCCCCCGACGACAATAAGATCCTCTCCCAGAACTCATCTTCACAATGCCTTCCGCCGCTTTCAGGATACGAACTCTCCGAGCTTTCGCTCGCAACCCCACCAACGTGAGTGTTTCAATGCCTTTTCCAGCTCCCTCAAACTCCAGTGAGCGCTCAATGAGCTCGCGGATGAATGAGGGTAGCTGCCATGCTAATTCAGTTCGATCTACCGCAATACTGACGTTTTCTCAAGCCCAATGCCGTTCTGGCAAGATCTTTTTCGGCAACTGCTCGCCGCGCCGAGATCAACAAGGTCTTCCCCTCCGCCAGTGAAGCCCTCAAGGACATGAAGCCCAACACCACTCTCCTCTGTGGTGGTTTTGGTCTCTGCGGTGTTCCCGACACTCTCATCAACGAGCTCCTCAAAAAGCCTGAGATTACTGGTATGACGGCCGTCTCGAACAACGCTGGTACCGATACGTTCGGTCTCGGCAAGCTGCTCAAGACCAAGCAGATCAGGAAGATGATTGCCTCGTACATCGGCGAGAATAAGACCTTCGAGAAGATGTACCTCACTGGTGAGGTCGAGCTTGAGCTGACCCCTCAGGGAACCCTCGCTGAGCGATGCGCCGCCGGTGGAAAGGGTGTCCCGGCCTTCTATACTCCCGCCGCTTACGGAACCGTCGTCCAGACTGGTGACCTTCCCCTACGCAACAACCCTGACGGCTCACCTGCCGAGTACTCGTACCCCAAGGATGTCAAAGTCTTCAACGGCAAGTCTTATCTTCTCGAGCACAGCATCGACGGTGACTACGCCTTCGTCAAGGCTTACAAGGCCGACAAGCTGGGCAACTGCCAGTTCCGCCTCGCCGCCCACAACTTCAACGGCGCCATGGGCCGCAACGCCAAGATGACCATCGTCGAAGCTGAGCACATTGTCGAGCCCGGTGAGATCCCTCCTGAGGCTGTTCACCTTCCCGGTATCTACGTCAAGCGTGTGATCCAGAGCACTGAGGAGAAGAACATTGAGAAGTACACCTGGTCCAAGGATGAGAACGACCCCGAGGCCACCAAGGCTTTGGGCACTGGCGACACTGCCGCCAAGCGCGAGCGTATCGTCCGTCGCGCCGCTAAGGAGTTCAAGAACGGCATGTACGCCAACCTAGGTATCGGCATGCCTATGCTTGCCCCTGGCTTCGTCGGCCCCGAGGTTGAGGTTCAGCTTCAGTCTGAGAACGGTATCCTCGGCCTTGGACCCTACCCCAAGAAGGGTGAGGAGGATGCTGACCTGATCAACGCCGGCAAGGAGACGGTCACTCTCAAGCCTGGTGCCGCTGTGTTCGGTAGCGAGGAGAGTTTCGGTATGATCCGCAGCGGTCGCATCAACCTGACCATCCTGGGTGCCATGCAGGTCAGCGCCACTGGTGATCTCGCCAACTGGATGCTCCCCGGTAAGGTCAAGGGCTTCGGTGGTGCCATGGATCTCGTCAGCAACCCTAGCCAGACAAAGGTTGTTGTGACCATGGAGCACACCGACAAGAAGGGTAACCCCAAGATTGTCAAGCAGTGTGCTTTCCCCCTGACCGGCCGAGCCTGTGTGTCACGAATCATTACTGAGCTTGTAAGTTACATACATCTGCTCATCTTTTTCTCTACTTGTTCTAACCTGTCTTTCTCTAGGGTGTCTTTGACGTCGACTTCGCCCACGGTTTGACCCTTATCGAGGTCGCAGATGGCGTCACCGTTGACGAGATCAAGGCCAAGACGGAGGCTCCCTTCCACGTCGCCGAGGACCTAAAGCCCATGCTGTAAATACGAGCGAATAAATACAGACGACGGCCAAAAAGAGTCGGCGCGGATAACGACGTTTTAGAAATTTCTTTTTACTTGTTATTTTTTTTTTGGATACCATGGATGGACAAAGCATTGTGTCAGTCAGGGCTGTTGAAAAAGATGGAAATGGTGAGGGAGATGATTTACCCGGCACATACAAGCACAAAAAGAGGCTTGCGGCTCGAGTGAGGAGGGCATGAGCGGAATGAGATCATGATGAATAAAAAAAAACCTTATCGTTCAACGGGCTGAACCGTTTTTATTCAATTATGAAGCCATGAATTAATTGATGGCGTCGTTTGTTAGCGCTGTGCTACTTCTCGTTCGTAGTCAAAATATTGTGACATTATCGCCAGTGGTGTGCAACGTATGTATATGGATACAAAGCAAGAGTGAGAATTAGAATGGAAAGATTGTGATGAGAAGGGCGTCATGCTATGGATAGGTAACAATTAAAGAAAACCCATCCAAATTAATATTACGTTGACTTCAAATAAATTGTTCGTCATCCAATGTTTCGAGGTTTGTTCTTATGGTCATGATTCTCTTTTTTCTGCTCGGCTCTCCATCTCACTTTGTAAGCAGATGATCGACAAGTGACCGCCAAAGAAAAAAAAAAAAAAAAAAACCACATACCATCATCCTGCCTGTCATTCTCATCATTAGAAAAAAAAACACACCAACAAACATATTCAGCACACTTGTACTCGAACAAAACTCATGACTCTCATTAGTCTCAAACTCCATATGCATATCCCGCCCTATCTCTCATCATGTTTGATGAATCGTCAGGTCAGGTGTTTAGTGAGCGCATCATCTCACGCGACATCCTCGACGAGATGGACCGCAATTCAATAGATTGGAGTCGTCGCCGCCCGTATCCAACCTTCACCACCAGGGGCGTTCGAGGCCCGAGACCGTTGGTTGACATGGCGATAAATGTCGTTGCGGACAATATCGGCAGGATAAATTCCGCGGCTGATCTAGATGCTATACCGACTCGTCTGCTATGGCGTGTGTGGAGATTTCTTGAAGCGAGGTCAGTGAGAGCTAGCTGTACGCTGAGAGGGTTACTGATGAGGGCGAAATAGAGGGGTGTGCCTTCAGGCTTGGAAACTTTGCTCCAGACTTCTCATGGAAGATGGTGAGGACAAGACGCTGGGCCTGTATCGCTTCCGTCAGCACATATGCCGTCCTGGTCATGATCTCTCACCGTACATAAAACCCCTGACAGCACCGCCAACAGACTTCATCACTCATCTCGTCCTCACCGGCGGATGTTCCTTCTCGACACACGACCTTCTCTGTCTCGCAGATATGCCCAATCTTGGAGCGTTGGAACTCATACAACCCGCTGACGAGCTACGTGCCGTCTTCCCTCGCGTCAACGATCGTCTTGTTCGCGGCTGGACGGAGAAACCAGACCCCTTCCCTCTGTTGCGCATTCTTCGTGTATGGGGCGACCAGTCTACCACTCAGGATTCACTGCGGTGGGTCTCCAAGTTTCCCTCTCTTTCGCTTTACGATGTCATGGGCGCTCGAGAGGACTGGAGATCGCCTGGTGGCCCCGCGACGGAATATGGCTGGGAGGAGGCTGAGGCAATCTCTGGACTCGAGGACTCACTGCTGCGGTACTTGATGTTGTTTGCGCCTCTGGAGGAGACACGGACCAATCGTCTTCGTGATCTCTCCCGTAGCATCGACTCGGATCTTGTCTCTCTGTGCAGCGACTCCCGCTGTGTAGTCAAGTTCGTGCCTACCAATCAAGCGCCGCCGTTGCTGGATTATCTTACCGATACGGCAAAGGTGCACACAGTGTCATGGGACGCCGATGCTGCATCCCGAGAGGCCCGGGCATGTCATGGGGTGGCATTTGAACCGTGGGCATTCTGGTTGTATTCGCTTCTTGGCCAACTAAGCTCCGACCGCGACCTCGAATCCAACGACGCTCGTCCTTCTTCACAAGCGGTTGCGGGTCCCTTCATCCTACCGTCTCGCCCACTGGCCTGCCTACACTTGGGTCACAGTGCTAGAGGAGGTGGTATCGGTCAGCGACCATCATATGTCAGCCGTGGATTATTCGCGACGAGACGATACACATTCACGCGGCAATCAGTGGTGCATGGAAAGGATGCGATTAATAAACCTCGACCAGTTCCTAAGAAGGAGGCGAGTTTGGTTGCATCTGAAAGATCCGCACCGGTTTTGGCGTTGAGGAAGCAGAAAAGAAGAAGATTGGACGATATGCTACATTCCTTTTCGGGATGAGGGTCTCAAGGGTCCCTCAAGGGTCTCAGGGTCCTCATGGAAGCATCTAGGTCCCTTGAAAATTGTCAGCTGAGAAATCGCCACTTGACAAACCAAATGCCGCGATCAACCTCTCTTGAGTTTACACGACGACTAAAAAAGAAAAAGAAGCGAAAAGAACCCTGGATCTCGGAATTATGGGTTTGATTTGAAAATGGAACCCAGCGGAACAAAACGTCCCCCCCTCCCCAACCAATATACGGAGGATGAGGTGGGGGAGCGCAACACCGGAGTCTATTTGGCATGTCTTGTACACCGTCTGCCGCCGACTTGAGCTGAAGTTACTGTGGCATGGGTTTTTGATACTGTCTCAATTTTTTTTGCAAGAGGGTATCTATTTACTCTGGAATCTTCGCCTTGCGGTCACGCCACAATCACAAGACAAAAACACTTCTCCGCACTCGACCGCCAGAAAAGACGCTTGAGAGATTATTTATACCCAAGTTTTCGACTTATAACCCTCAGCCTCGTCACTCAAGCAAACAACAAATCTATTAACACAACCCAAGAAAACAAAAACACCATTTAAAACGTGCCAGCCTCATCATGTCTGATCGCTCAACACCGACTCGAGGCAGTCCTCCAAACCAAAACATGGAGACGACACCGATGTTAGAGTCAACACCCACCTTTGTTGTATGGCACCTTGCGGGCTTGACGTTTGTGTCAAACAACATCGAGGAATACATGAGAGTTCCCGCCGACGAGGATGAAAGCAACGATAGCTACCTTCCTGCACCGCCTGCGAGTTATGTGTCGAGTTTCCCGATCAACAAGTCCGTCACACGAAAGAGTTGACTTTCGGATGAGGCAGGTGTCATGACAATTGATACGTCAAGCCTTGAGCACAAGACATGCTGGAAAGCCAACATGATGAGAACCACAACGATTCGAACATATACGACACGGAGAACAGTTCCGCTCAGACTCGGCAGTATGTTGATTAAGAATACCCATTTCATTGGAGAACACTATCGTTTTGGTGGGATTTACGTCGGGTTTTGGGTGAAGGAAAGGCGTTTGGTCAAATTTAAGATACCCTGTACAAGTAGCGATGCATCGATCGGGAATTCGGGTTTTGGAACAGATAAGCTTGAACTCAACACTGGACCTCTCGGTTTGGCATTACACTCTCACATGACTCCGTGTAAGCTGATTGACATGACTGCTCGTGATGACACCATGGTGAATATATATGCTGTGCCAGAATCTCAACACGGGTGGTTTGCGCAAAAAGCTAAGGGTAGCGCTGAGTTGCGTTTACGAGATGCCGAACTGTGTTGCCCGAGGCCTGCTTCATCCGCAGGAACCCCCAGTAAACAATCCAACCAGCCAACTAACAATTAAATGTAACCTTGACGAATCAAAGCTCACTTTTGTTGCATGAGGGTATGTCCCGCCATCGAATTATTTCTCCAATCCCAATAAAGGTTAAAGGTCAGAGGGTAAGTAGACGGAGAATGATCTTTCCTCCAGTTTCCCCTCCAGTCACGTCCATGGTGTAATGGACGCCAGAGTGAATTTGAAGGATTGAAGTTTTTTTCTAGTAGGTTTCATAAAGAAGAAAGAAGAAAGAAAAAGTCCAAACCTTCGGGGCGTGCTTGCGTGAGTTTTATGGGTGACGAGGTTGGGCGGAAAAGTAATTATTCCGCTAAGGGTCCTTCTTTTTTTTGCTCAATGCCAGGCAGGGGTCTCGGAAATTGTTGTTGGTGGACACATGAAAGGAAAAAAAAAAAAAAAGCACGACAAACCCGAAACGTTCTATTCGTACAGAGCGGTACGGGTACTGTAGACCATTTTATCCGGTGGAGACCCCACTGTGAAATGGAAGTGACTGTATACATGATGACTGGCCTATAACCTGTGTAAATGGCTGATGTAGTAAACAGGGCAGGACATCGTGTGCTGTTTTGGCGGTCTGTCAATGTCATGAGTCACTTGTGTGATGTTGCTGGGTTTTCTAGTCAGATATTGGTAATATTTGATTCTGATAAAGTGACTCAGAATGTCTCTACAATCTGGATTGTCACACTGATTTGATTGATGCACATCATTCATGTCCCAGCCAGCCAGTATGGTGAACCTCAGCTTGATCTTGTACAATCATTCTTGTTACTATTTCAGTGAATCTGAATACATAAAATGCAGCCCAACCCTCTATAAACGATCAAATAAGAACCTTTACAAACACAGAGAACTGGTCTCTGTCCAACAACCCTCCACTGATCGACACACACTCTTGTCCCATGTTTTCTCCTGTGAAACCCTCTTACAACTGTTTCCCCTTATCGTCATTAGCTACCCCGCTACCCCGCCTGAAGAACAAACAAGCCTGCAAAAGAAATCAATCAGCGGCAAAAAGATAAATCAGACGACTGACAACAGACAACGACCACAACAGTCATAGACGTTCCTTCGTCTCATTCATCGTACACATCCTCACGCTCGAGGAACTTCCATCGCCCACTTCCCCTTACGACTTCCAGATCCAAAACAGAACATCATATTCATCATGGCTGGTGGCCTTGGTGGTGGCAACTCTCGCGGTCGAGGTGGAAAGTTCAAGAAGCCAACTCGAGGAGGTAGCAATACCCAGCACATCCCATCTGTCAACCATATACTAACCCTGCAAAAAAACAGGAGGCAAACACTTCTCTCGCGATATCCGTCCTCTCGACGCCGAAGGTAACGAAGTTAGCATGTGGGCTGTGGATGCCAACAAGGACGATGACTCAGACTCGGATGAGGACGACTCTTCCGAGGAGGAGACCTCAGAGGAGGAATCCGACGACGACGACGCTCCTGGCCCTTCTGCCCCTCAGACCGCCGACGCCACGACTTCCCGTGAGAACCGCAAAGCCGAGAAGAAAGCTCGACAACAGGCCGCCATAGCCAGACAAAAGGCCCGCACCGTCGAAGTAGGCGACATGCCTTCGAGCAGCGAGGAAAGTGAAGAAGACAGCGACGACGATATGCCCGCCAACCCTAACCACTCGAAAGCGGCCCGGAAACAGGCCAGCACTGCGGGTGTCGAGGACGTCACCGAGGGAGTGGACAAGCTATCCACGGCGCCTAGTCGACGTGAGCGCGAAACCCTAGAGGCGGCGGCGGCAAAGGAGAGGCATATGCGTTTGACGGCGCAGGGCAAGACAGATGAAGCTAAGGCGGATTTGGCTCGTCTCAAGTTGATCCGCGAGCAGCGTGCTGTCGAAGCAGCACGAAGACAGGTACGTCAAAGAAGTTCACCGACAAGTAGAGAAAGTGGGCGGCGGTATACTAATATCGATAAATTATAGGCTGAGCGTGAAGAGAGGGAGGAGCAGGAAAAGATCAAGAAGGCCGAATTTGAAGCCAAGGAGGCGAAGAAGAGGGAGGCAGCTCTTGGTAAGAAGAACAAGAAGAAATAAATGACTAGAGAGTATGAGAGAGGGAGAGGACATGAAACGAAACACATGAAGAAATGTCGTGATTTTGTTATCTCGCAGATGGATGTCTATTATCGTCTTTTTGTATAAACCAAGCCGAGCAAAGATGGTGCATATTCGGGGAACGAGATAATGAGACAGTTGATGAAAGTCTACGCTTTCTAAACATACATGACCATGATGATTGTTGAAGCTACAAAGATCGGATGAACGAATACGTGGAATCTACGTTTGATTCTGCGAGTTTATAAACTATCTGTTCAGGCGTGCGCTGTGGATTTGTTAGTCGACATGAAGCCTCTCGTATATCGCCAGATCTGTGGTTTCTGAAGCTCGTATATGAGGTTAATCAAGAGTAAACCATGTTGAATCATAAGAAAGATTCCATGAGTGGGGACCGTAGTTCTGTACTTATCTAAGTGATTGATTGAATTGCATTCTCTCATTGTCATGATTCCTGTCCCTTCTATTGTCTTGAGTTTGTGTTTCTACTGTTGTACTTTGATGGACCCTGAAATTTAGTGGCTCAACCATCACTGCGGCGGTCAAAAACTCATCTCAGCCTCAGTACATAAAGCCTCAGTGTGTGAGACCGACAGCGCTAGAGCATTGCGCTCGGTGGATCATCTTCTACTTCTTCCAGTTGCAGTATGCCATGTTTCCCCACAATTGCTCCAGCCAGAAAAAAAAAAGAGAAAAAAATCATATTGAGGAAGGCAACCTGACAAGGGGAGGAAAAAAAAAAAAAAAATCCAGACTCGTCAAATCGTCTTTTACTAAAGATTTCAACCTCAACTACGGTCAAGAACCAGCAGATTCTTTCACCCCGAAGTGTTGTCCACGCTACAATTTTCCCGACAATTCTTTGCCATACCTTTCATCTAGAAGTCACATCAATTCAAGAAACCAAGCAACAAAAGACAAAGACACAAAATGGCCGAGTCGCTGCAGGTCCGTTCTCGTTATGCCATTTGTGCCCCGCTGCGACTACGCGATGAAGTTGAAACTGACTTTGTATCTTCCAGGATCGCCTGCGCGATCATGCCAAAGCATTTGATGGCCTTTTGAGCCTCATTCCTGCAAAGATGTATTACGGCGAAGATACCACTGTATGTCAAGCACTGCCATGTCGAGTTCTATCCCCAGCCTTCTCCATCCCCGCCACCAACGACAGAACAATACACCAGAAACGTCTTGCTGCCTCCTACACAATGTGGGATCTCCAATCAAAGCACGCATCTAACACGCTCCTCTAGAATCAATGGAACAAGAAGAAGCAGACAAAGCAGGAAGCTGCTGCCGCCCGCCGTGCAAAGCTGGACCCCGACAGCGAACTCAACCGAAATGCCAAAGAAGTCATGGACGAGCGAGCCAAGAACAAGCGCAAGGCGCGTGAGATGGAGAAGGAGAACGACGATGATCAGGATGAATGGGAAGATTACGAGCCTGTTCCCGGTGTTGATGCTGAGAAGCCCGGCGAGGGTCTCAAGAAACAGACATCCGAGACCAACAAGAAGCAGAAATTGACCGACAACAAGACCGCTGCCGAGCCTTCAGATGCCGCCGAAGCTACCCCATCAAAACTCTCCAAAAAGGATGAGAAGAAGGCCGCTAAGAAGGACAGGAAGAAGGAGAAGAAGGAGAAGAAGGAAGAAAAGAAGAACAAGAAGGTTGAGAATATTGAGGGTGATGAGGCACAAACGCCAGCATCAGCACCGGCACCGGCACCGGCACCGGCATCAACACCCAAATCTCAGAAGCAGGCAGCTAAAAAGCAGGCAAAATCTGCTGCTGACAACAAGAGTGAAGAGGAAAAGGCCAGCCTTGGTGATGGTGAAGTCGAGCCTATGGACGTCTCAGGTCTTGCCCAAGAGGACGAGGCAAGTGCCAACTCAAGCTCCGAGTCTCAGCCACAATCTCCCACCTTTGACACCAACGATGCTTCAGCAGCTACTACTGAGAACGCCGACCCCGCCAGCGCCACTACCTCTATATCCTCCACCGTCCCCCCTTCCGAGAAGCCCAAGGGTATCAAGATTCCCGCCGACACATCTGCTCTCCGCGCACGTCTGGCCGCCAAGATCGAGGCTCTCCGTGCAGCAAGAAAAGCTGATGGTCCCGATGGCAAGCCTATCCGAACACGCCAAGAACTTATCGAGTCGAGGAGAAGAAAGCAGGAATTGCGCAAGGCTCACAAGCAAGAGCTAAGGAAACAGGCTAAGCTCGAGGAGGTGAGGAAGCGTGAGGAAGCTCTCGCTTCTAGTTCACCTGGTGTCATGAGCCCAGCTGTCGAGCTCGACGAGAAGGCTGCCAACTTTGCCTTTGGTCGTATTGCTTTTGGAGATGGTGCAAAGCTGTCCCATGACCTGAGCTATGTTCTCAACAGCGGCAAGAAGAAGGGCCCCTCGGATGTGAAGACAGCCCTCATCAAGGTCCAGAATCAGAAGAAGCGACTGGAAGAGCTCGACCCAGAGAAGCGCGCCGATATTCAGGAGAAGGAGGCATGGCTAACAGCTCGCCGCCGCATTGAAGGCGAGAAGATTCGTGACGACGAAGCCCTCCTCAAGCGAGCAGTCAAGCGAAAGGAGGTCGCCAAGCGCAAGAGTGAAAAGGCATGGAAGGACCGCTCCGACGGTGTCAAGATGGCACAGAAGCAGAAGCAGAAGAAGCGTGAGGAGAACCTCCAGAAGAAGCGTGATGATAAACTGCTGGGCAAGGCTGGCAAGAAGAAGAAGAAGGGTGGTGCAACAGGCGCTAAGAAGAAGGCCCGTCCAGGCTTCGAGGGCAGTCTAGGCGTTGGAGGTCGCAAGAAGTAAAAAGAAAGAAAGAAAGAAAGAAAGAAAGCGAGACGACGACTCAGAGCCCGACGTGAACTAGAATATGTAAATAATATTTCGAAACATCACTTTTCAGCGCCTGTGAAGGGGAGGAAGAAAAAGCAAGATAGTCTGGGGGTTTGTGGTTGATGATATTCTGGCGCATGGAGTTTTATTAATTGAAAGGGGGTTGGAGAAGGGGAAGAATATGTATGTATCATGAAGATCAATATTTTTCATCGACAAAATAACATCATTCATTCTGTCTCGACCAATTCAGAAAATCCAATCAAGGAGAAAAAAAAAGTGACTTCAAAACATGGTCTTGATCGTGGCATACTAGCTCAACAAGACAAATCAACGAAACAAACTGCAGAAACAACACTGTCATCATGAGCATCATTATCTTGCCAATCTCCTCGACATCATTCTGGCCATCATTTTTATTACAAACAGTTACCAAGAAAAAAAAAAGAAGAACATGTTCATCCCTTCCTCCCTCCTTTCCATATCCATCCCTCTTCCCCCCTTTTATAAAGAAAAAAAAAAAAACGCAACTTGAAAGTAAAAACACCCCATGTTTCCTTGCCGAGAACAAACCAGCTTAGAGATGCCTTTTTTGGTGATACTTTGAAAAACTCCAAGCTGTAAGCATTTTGCCCTCGACTCATGTCCCCATTCCTTGCCCCTCGCCATCGGAAAACCCAGCATCTTTTTTCGTCCACCGTCCTAAACTTCGCTCAAAAATCCTCAGCGGTGTCGGCCACTTCCTTTCTTGTTTCAAAAATGCGGGTAAAAACGGTTCCTCCGTGATGCATGGGGTAGATCATACGGCAAGTTCCCACAGACAAGAGAAGAGACAGATAGAAAAAAAAAGAGAAAGAGTTAAATAGTTAGATAAGAAGGGAGGACGAGGGGAAGAGAGAGAGAGAATGAGCGAGGTAAAGACAAATGTACGCCACCAGCCAGTATCGGATTGAATGATAGCCTTCTGTTCATAAAATTGACTCAAATTGGTCAAGAGTCCAGACAACAGTCGTTCCCAAATCCAGACATTCTTCCCTCCTGACCCTCCGCGTGGTGGTTATGAGAGTACACAATGCACCAGTCGTCTCTAGATTGCCTAGAGGAATGATACAATGGGAATATGATATGGGTGTCATGGGGTTCAATGACGGAGCAGAGGTGAGAAAAGGGTCGAGTCGAATCGCATCGGTATTAGGAAGGTTGAGGAAGTAGGGGTAACTCGCATCCTCTCGTTTTCGGGTTCAAAGTTAGAAGACGCGAGCATGGTAGTGGCTAAGGGAGTTGCGCCAGTCAAGATGTTGTACACCCATAATCTTGAAAAATGTTTTTATAGGAGGGAGTCGAGTCGGGTAAAGACGTTTAGGCACGCGGCGACAACCTCGAGTTGCAGCTCCTTGTCCTTGTTGGCATTCACCTCCTACAATGAATTAGCAATTACTGTTGGTACATGAACAACGTGATCAATAAAGACTCACCTCAGCAATCACGTTGGGCAGGTTAGCACCAATCCCATTGCCAGTGGCCTTCTTGCCAAACGGCCACTGGCTATAATCAGCTAGTAGATCATCAGTCTGCGCAAAGGCTCGCTCGCGGGCCTCGTGACCAAGAGTCGACAAAGCATTCTCGAGAACGTTGGCAGCGTAGGCAGCGCAAACCATGGCGATGCTGCGCAGATATCGGAACTCGAGATTTTCAGGAAGGAACTGGCTGCCGTTGAGCACGACGGTTCGCTGTGTCAATATGTTGCGGACACGACGACGAATCTCCTCCTTGGCACCGCCATCAGCAACAGGGTGAGTAGCCATATCGAAAAGGAGGAAGTTGCGCTTCTCAGTACGGAGGATACCCTTGTCGACAAGTCCCTTGGCCAGTCGTTCTCGGACTTGCTTCAGCTGGTAGCCGATCTTCATCAAGTTCCATGTCTCGCCTGGGACAGTGGGTGTTAGCGATAGCCAGACCGCAAGTCATGAAGGGCTGCCAAAAAAGAAAAGGGGAGAGGCTTACCACTCATCAGGTCAATCCAAGAGCTGACGCTCATCTTTTCACTCTGCTTCATCATCTTGAGAGCTTCGTCGAGGAGAACCTCGCCGGTAAGGGTATCGTCGATGACTTCGATGTTGCGGTCGGGAAGGGGGAAACGCCGTCTGGAGGCATCCTTTTCCATGGCAATTCGACCACGGAAAGCGAGTTCAACGACGATACATCCTCGCAAGGCATAAGAGATGTTGTCATTCCAGAAAGACAGATAACCCTACAAAATAGCGAGAAAGAAGAGTGTATTAGCATGGTGCCCCTGGAAGCATCGTGGGCGGATAACGGGGGGAGTGAGTGCATATGCTTGCTTACCTGCTTATCCTTGAGACCCAAGAGCAAGATTTCCTCCATCATAGTCAGCTTGGGCTGCTTGCTACGCTCGGCACTCTCGCTCATGTCTCGAGGGTCGAAAGCGATCTTGTGTCCATTCTCGGAGTTCTCATAGCTTGTCTCGGGGCCGCTGTCCTTGTGGTTCGAGGTGGTGGGCTTGGAGCTGGCGCCGTTGGATTCGCCCTCGGTCGAGTTGCCAGCACCGCCAGCACCGCGGCGTCGCGTCAATCCTGAAGACATGGTGGGGGTTTAAGGGAAATCGTAGAGTATGGCGTAGGGAGGAGGAGGACAAGGTGAGAAGTGATGGAGGAGGGGGAGTTGAACGCTGAAGCAGAGAACTTTGTTGAAATGAAGTTAAAGGGACAGTCTGATGAGCGGCTACCTAGGAATTTGATCTAGGCTGAACCGGGGGGGAATGGAAGGGGCATAGAGCCTAGAGATACTGTCCATTAGGTACCTAGCTGGCGCGTTTAAGGATTTAGGGGTTTTTAGCTAGGATTCTTTGTTAGTGCCACTCCAGCTCATACTCCCCCCCATTTTGGGGGGGGGGGGTGGATAGCGCTGTAATAAAGTGCTTTTTCTTCTTCTCTTTTCTTTTTGATAATTTATGAGCTGACGAATGATATAAATCAGTGCGTATTACTGGGGGGTTCGGAATTGATAAGATTTCGATTTCAGAGCTCTTTACTTTAATTCATGATGTAGGGAAATACATATTTGCAGTTTGGTCGGTGAGAATACAAGTTGTTGCCTCTACTATCTACTATCTGATTCACACAAGTCTATCAACAACTGACTGTCACTGACGCCCACAGTTGATATAATCGGACTTTTTAGGCGGTGTTTACTGTCAAAAAAGCGCAATGGATACCTATTGTGGATGGCAATGTGCATAGATGGGGGATGTGATTAATCTAAAGCTCGGTAATCTCATACATTGATGGCTTGGAAAGATCTTTGTTTGGGCTTTTGAGCTTGTTCTCTCACGCGAAACTACTTCAATGATGGGTAGTGTGATATGCTGGTACGATAACTGCTGTCGAGTACAAGTTGTTCAAGGGGTAACATGAACTGATGGATTAATGAGATAACTGCCTGACGGAATGGGAATGGTAGGGCAATATTCCGCCCCTGCTCTACAACAAAGCTCTTTGTGATTTTGATGAGGTGTTCTTTTGAAGACTGGATGGATGTCTCGGAACAGACAGGAATAGGGAGACACGGTGAAAGTTGGAATCGAGTAAGGAGGAATGTCTTATATAGTTGTCTCAACGAGGTTGAGGCTACAGGTAACCTTCCTTCAAGTTCGGTCTGGGATACATTATTTACAATTGTTGAATCAGAAATACAATGTTCATTCATGTACTTGTTGCCTCTGGACAGATCATACATTTATCACACGACAGATAACTGATTCGGGATTACTAGTTTGCTTGTTCTCTCAGCCTGGTTTGGATTACCACCAGTCATTTACTACATATAGTACTTTGATAACAAAGCCAGCCATTTCTAGCAGCTTTTGAGCATAATAATAAAAAAAGGTATACCATGCCTACCTATTGCTCAGCCATTTACACGCCAGTCCAAGCCTTAGCCCGTCGCTTGTTAACAGTTTATATCCTTCCCACGTGTATCCACAGGATTGGGATTGGGGCATCTGATCGCTTGGGCCGGAATAATCTCTCGACGATACAGGCTTGGCGGATTATGTAACACCCAGAACGAGAACCCACCCCCATCGCACAACTCCTCCCAACCTCATCCTTCCTCCATATCTTTTACTTTACCAGCTTCTGTTCCCCTCAATATTTCCTTGCATGATCCAACATGCCTCAATTATACCCCTTTCCCCGACAACACAACACATGCATCTCATATCCCAATCTTGACTCATTTTTGCCTGTTCTGGCAACCTCTCACAACGATCGTGATGACTCAGTGTAGACATCAATTCTGATCAATGCCTTAAATTCCATTCCCAACATTCTCATGCCTTGTCCAGTCAGAGAATTTTTCTTCCTAGACCACTCTGTATTTCTTGACTCCCTCATGACCTTCATTGCTATGGTGCATTATACACTACGTTACTGTGCATCTCCTGTAGTCAGGTTGAAACGGCTCTCTCCACCCATCAAGTTGATGTATACCTGTTGATCCGTGTCTAAGTTGGGCACTTGTAGTCTTGCCAAAGGCTGCCATTATATCCATTTGCTCGACGATGTGAGCGATTTTCTTTCCGAGTCCTCTATCCCGAAGGCCAACGAAGCTATATATTCCACGAATTTGAACGATGATTTCGTCTCGATGCTCGAATTCCTCATATGTGGCCGGCTCCTGACGGTTCCTATTCCTCAACGATACCGAACACGAACGACGACGACGACAACGATAAGATACCTGGCGAATACTGTGGGGCTACATCGGTCATGATGCTGTGCTGTTCTGTCTTGCGGTGCTGCCTACCTAGGTAGTGCTATGCCTCGCTATTGTGCTACACTGCTACAGGGGCTCATCGGCAGACACGTAACAGGACCTCTGCCACAGCGCCACTATCCACGCCACATGTACAAGCTAGCCCATAGTTTTATAACCCAGTGTTCCGCTACTGCCTACAACGCGAAGATAGGCATGGTCGAGCGGTCAAGCGGTTCGAACCTAAGTCTGTTCCAGTAACCTTCTACTACCCGGGGTAGAAGGTTACCGCAACACCTTAGGTTCGATTCCACTTGACAGGCTGACCATCCCACTTCTCAGACACGCCCCCAACCCCTTGTGCATGGCTTGTAAGAGGTGCACCTCTTACAAGAGCTTGTAAACCGAGGTTGGCTCGGTGCAAACTAAGTATCCCCATAGGCCGAAAGGCAGGGGACGCGCTGTAGTACTCCCGCGTATAGAGGAGTAGCAGGGCGTTGCGAAGACCCCTTCGAGTCTTTGTTTTTTGCATTTTTGGCAGTTTTGCTCAAATTGAAAATAGCATAATTGGAGAGAGGAGGAAAATCTCTATTAGATGATATTTTTTCCATTTCGTTGAAAAATGTCATGTGGGAGATATGCGTTGTCATGATGGGTAGGCACATCTATCATGATAAAAATCAGGTGGAGTTTAGCGATGATCAAGCGTTATCATTTGAGACGGATGACATCCACAAAAAAAGAGCTGGAAAAAAGAGCTGGAAAGCTAATGGTTCTGAGTAATCACAGGGGAAAAGGCTCAAATCGTGAAATATAATACAGACATATGAACAGTTGCCAGCTAGCACAATATTTATCATCATGACCTTGTTAACCTTCCTTCGACTGTTCATTCGTATATGCAGTTTTTTTCGACTATTGTACAGCTGTTTCCACCCTCATAGACCAGCTTCTCCAATGCTCTGCTTCCATAGCTCATCAAACTCAATGCCCTCGGCTTCAAACATCTCTCTGATCTTTTTGGCTGCCTTCTCCTGCTTCTCCGGCCCGAAACCACCAGGCTGTGTGGCCTCGAACTGCACAACCTCGACCCAGCGGTAGAATAGATCCTCCTTGCCCAATGAAGTTAATGTGTCCCTGAATGCAAAGACCTCTCGTCGTCGCTGATCCTCGCTGGCAGCCGCTCCGGTCTGCAGGCTGTAGCTCATCCAACCGTAGGTGTCATGGTGGACCAGGACAAGGTTGCGGAAAGCTTCAATGGCTATCTCCTTCTTGTCAACGAGGGTGTGAGCGTTGATTTGTTGCTCCCAATCGAGATCCCATTGACCATTCATGAGTAGGTAGCCTGTCTTTTGTTCCTGGAGCACAGGTGACGTTGCCTGCTGGATATAGGCGAGTAGGATCTTCTTGGAATTCGCATCGGTAAAGATATCCCTCAGGAGTTGATCCCAGTCACGACTTCGGCGGACATAAATCTCCTTCTCACGGAACCCGACCTTCCATCGCCATTGACAGGGGTTGGAGTGTGCCTGTCCAGCGACAAACTCAACAGGCCATGGCCAGACAAAGACGAAGAGAAGAAAGTCGATCAGCATGGTGAAAGCACGCTTGAAGACTTCCCATGCACTCTCCGACCAAGCAGCATCAGCAGAGTTCCATGTGGTCTCGTTTGGGTGGCCCATGGCTGAGGCAGCGACTTTGATATACCAGGGGACAATCCAGTACATGCGCAGTACGAAGAGGAGAGCAACAGCAACGTTCATTCCAACAGGGACAAGAAAGATCTTGCGTTTGAGATCAACCGGTTTGGAGTCGATGTGAGTGATGTAGACGTGCTGGGGATCGAGGTTTCTGATGAAGGGTTCCAAGACCTCTGGTGGTTGTTTGAATGGTGATGGAGGGGAGCCATTGCTTGATGAAGCGTCGGGTTGCTGGAATTTTACAGACTTTTTCTTTGCCGCCATGGTGATGGGAGGCCAACTTTGGGCTTTCTGATTGAGTTGAGGGGTGCTGGTGGTGATTTCTATGTGTATGGACGATGAGAGAATAGGTTAAAGAATAAGAAGAATAAGGGTGAGATGGAGATGTGTTCTTGAAGAGTTAGAAGGGGGGGCATTGTTTGGCTGGATCCACTGACATAGATAGATAGGTAGATGTATAAGCTCAGAGCAGAAACATACAAATGAACAGGTAATGCGTTCTTCAAAGCAGCAAACATTTGTTGCTAGACTCTACTCTTTGAGGAATACCAGTGGTGTATCATTGATAGATGGCAGAATTTATCGTAGTCTATCTTTCATTCCATATTTCTTGTCTCTGGACCTTCTATCAATCACCTGCTCTACCTACCCATGTATGGCTACTCCCAAGCACTACAGGCCAGGCCAGGCCACATCCAGCGGAGGAGATTTACGGGGCCATAGCTTCATTACAGTGGCCGAAAGAAAAACTACGGGGCGCCACTTCATACTGTTAGGACCAAAGGCAAATGGATCGATCTCTTTGGATGGAAACCTCAGCTCCATTCGAAACTAAGACCCTTCACCTTGCAACCTCAGCAGTTCAATGTCGAGATAACGCATCCTTTATCCCGGCCACTACTTCACTACAGAGGCCATGTTGAGAGCGCGCGCATTGCAGGTTAGCCAGATCACTTTCTCTCATTACTCAATCGTATCAATTGACCAACATTACCAAAGGAACGTGGCAATGCCTACGTCTGCGCTTTCTGCCGCCACAAGCCTCCGCAGGCCAATGCGCCGTTAAGAGATCGCCGAGTTTCCGCACTGACGGCTTCTTTTGTTTCGTTGCAGAGTGCCGGCCAATCTAATCGATCAACTTCAGGTGTTCGATCCTTATCCACGACTTCTTTCCGCCCACAGGATGACGCCGGTAACAGCTCGAAACCGGGTGGTTTTTCGGGGACGGGCTTCGGTGCCGGTATAGGTTCATTTGGATCTTTTGGTGTAAAGAACAGCAATACAAACAACAACCCGTCGGAACCCAAGGGACTCTTGCCTCATGAGATAGAAGCTCGAAAGAAGATGGGCCTAGCGCCCAAGAAGCAGCCTGTGAAGAGTGCTGGTGGTTCAGAGAGCGGAAACCGAGAGCCGAACAGGACGAGACAGAACAGGAACCAAAAGAACAACCAGAATCGAAACAATAACCAGAACCAGAATCAGAACCAGGGTCAGAACCGAGATAGGGTCGACAACAGGCAATCAAAACCTCCTAATGCCCCGCTTTCAAGTTCCATCCTCGCTGAAGCCTTCAAGACCGATCGCGCTCCCGCAACGGTGAAAACGCCACAGTCCTGGTCGAGCGCTGAACCTAGTCGAGATTCTCAGGCACCTTCGACTGCGGCATGGGGTGCTTTCAGCAATCGCAAGGTGGATATACAGATGCCTGCAGCGAGCCAAGATAATAGGGCAAAAAGTCGACCACAACAGGGCAACCGAACGCCGGAGGGTTCTAAAAAGACATCTGATGATTCTAAGGTCTGGGGGCAGCTCAAACGGGCTTCCCGTGAACAGAACTCTGCTTCCAAGAAAACAAAAGGCAACGATGGTGATTTCTGGGACGCACTTGAGAATAGAGTGACAGACCTCCGTACCCGTGCCGTAAACTCGGCGCGAGCGAGGGGCGATGCTGATGCGACACCTCACCAAGCCTATCAAATCCCACCTGAGGAGTTTGACGCAAGTTGGAGCAGGGCACAAAACAGTCAAACAGAGCAGCAGACGAAGCGAAAGTCGCGGTTCGAAATGGATGAGCCCAAAGAATCTCGGAAGGGAAAGAAAGGAAAGCCACAGAAGAACTCGCGGCGGTTCGAGGAGGATGACGAAGACTACGACGAGGAGACCATCAAGAAATGGGAGGCGAGACAGCGTCGAAAGGCGCAGAAGCATGCGAACCGTCTCTCCAATGAAGAGGCTGCTGCCGCGGTGGTGCCCAAGATGATTCTGCCCGAATACATCTCTGTTGCACACTTGGCTGATGCCCTCAAAATCAGACGACCCGTTTTTCTGCAGGATCTCGAGTCTCTTGGATTCGAGGATCTCACTCTAGAGACTGTCATGACGGGTGACACGGCAGCTCTTGTTGCTGGGGAGTATGGCTACGAAGCCACCGTGGAGTCTGGTGAAGGCCGCGATCTCGTACCTCGTCCGCCTCCAGAGGATCCTTCTTCACTCCCTTCTCGCCCTCCAGTTGTCACGATCATGGGCCACGTCGATCACGGCAAGACTACACTCTTAGATTGGTTGAGGAAGTCATCAATAGCTGCGCAGGAACACGGTGGTATCACGCAGCATATCGGTGCTTTCGTCGTGCAAATGTCATCAGGCAAGCAGATCACGTTTCTCGATACCCCTGGCCATGCTGCATTCTTATCGATGCGTCAGCGTGGTGCCAACGTGACCGATATCGTTGTCCTCGTGGTTGCGGCTGACGACAGTGTCATGCCTCAAACTCTCGAGGCTCTCAAGCATGCCACTGCAGCCAAGGTCCCCATCATCGTTGCCATCAACAAGATTGACAAGGAAGATGCCCGAGTGGACCAAGTCAAGGCTGATCTGGCACGAAATGGTGTCGAGGTCGAAGATTACGGAGGCGATGTCCAGGTTGTCCCCGTCAGTGGCAAGACCGGACAAGGTATGGAGGATCTGGAGGAGAACATCGTCACACTGGCAGAAATCCTCGACGTCAGAGCCGAACAGGATGGCATGGCTGAAGGTTGGATTCTTGAGTCTAGTGTCAAGCCTGTCGGCAAGTCTGCCTCGGTGCTTGTCAAGCGAGGAACCCTTCGCCTTGGTGACTACATCGCCGCGGGCAAGACGTGGGCCAAGATCCGAGCCATCCGCAACGAGGCCGGCGTAGAAGTTCCTGAAGCACCGCCTGGAACCCCCGTCGAGATTCTCGGCTGGCGCGACCTCCCCGATGCTGGAGAGCAAGTTCTCCAATCGCCTACCGAGGACCAGGCCAAGACAGCTGTCGAGTACCGACAGGAGATGGCAGAACGACTCGTCAACTCACAGCAGCAAGCTGAGCAAGAACAGCGAAACCGCGAAAAGGCCGCTGCGGAGAAGGCTGCCGCTGAGGCAGACACAGATGGCACTGAAGCCCCCGTCATTGAGGAGCCTGGTATTACAACGCAGAACTTTGTCGTCAAGGCTGATGTTGCCGGTTCTGTCGAGGCCGTATGTGGAACGATTCAGGAGATCGGCAGTAATGAAGTTCAGCCGAAGGTGCTTCGTTCGTCAGTCGGTAGCATCTCTGAATACGATGTTGATCACGCTGCTACATCCAACAGTATCATCATCAACTTCAACTCACCCATCCTGCCGCACATTCGCCAGCGCGCAGATGAAGCGGGCGTGCGCATCATTGACCACAGCGTCATCTACCACGTTATCGACGACGTCAAGAGTGCCCTCTCGGACCTCCTACCTTACAAGGTCTCGCATCGTGTACTGGGTGAAGCCGACGTCTTGCAGATCTTCTCCATCAACATCAAGAAACGTGTGCAGAAGAACATTGCAGGTTGTAAGATTCGAAATGGCTCTATCAAGAAGGCATCCATGGTCAAGGTCATTCGGCGTGGCAAGGTCATCTATGAGGGTATGTCCTTTATCTTCTTCATTATCAAAATTTCCCATTTTGTTCAACTCATATACTGACTCTCCCATAGGTAGCATCGACACCCTCAAACACGTCAAGAAGGATGTCATGGAGATGGGCAAGGGTACCGAATGTGGTATTGGTCTCGAGGGCTTCGAAGATCTCGAAATCGATGACCAGATCCAGACTTTTGAGGAGATCAAGGAGAAGCGTACTTTGTAAGATTACAATCCAGGAGTGTATGGACTAGAAGAAAAGGGGGGTGACAGGGCTCAAAGGGACCTGTGTACGATTATGTTTCAAGAGGTGTAACTATATTGTTTGGCCAGTGTACCAAAAGAAAACAAGGCGGGAGACATGATGGGAGCATTCGAGACAAGTCATGGAAATATGTTTTGATAGATACAGAAAATGATGTAAGACCAGGTTCATTATCATCCTGCTGGTGCATCGCATCACCTATACGGCGCCGACACCACATTCGAAGAAAACGTCTTCGTCGTAATTGCCGCCTGCGCCCTCTCCTTCTCCAACTTTGCTAAGCCTATTCTGTCCGTGACGGGCGTTGCCTCGATGATATTATCAAACTCGTCGTCGTCGTCGTCGTCGTCGCTACCACTTCTCTCGTTGTCCGAGTCTGGCTGTATGTCCGTTGCTGGCTTGACGTGCGGGTTGGGGATGGTGGCGGGTTTGGGTTTTGACGAGTCAGATGGGTTGGTGAAGGTTTTTGAGGCGAGGACTTTGGCGCGGATTGCGGCCATGACGGCGTCATCATCTTCTTCGTCGTCGGATATGGCGTAGGGGTCTTTGTCTTGGTCGTCGTCGTTGTCTGGTTGGGGTTTGACGGGCTTCTTGCCCAAGTAGATGCCGTCTATACTGTCCTTGTCATCCTCATCCTCATCATCCTCCTCTTCGTCACTGTCCTCGTCCTCTTCATCGGAAGACCCTATTCTTCTTCGATTCGTGTTACCCTTTGTCCACATATCATCTTCGCCTTCCTCTCTGCTTTCGGCATATTCCCTCTCGAGCTTCTCCATCCATTCCTCCTGCGTACGTTTGACATCCGCTTCGTCAGTACAGGCAGCATATCGTTTGAGTAGGCTTTCGTTGATCTCGATGAACGGGGCGCCATAGGAGAAAGGCTCGAGGATTTGCTTAGCCCAGTCGGGGTGGCCACAGATATAAAAAGCGGCTGCGAGGGCTTCGACACAATTCAGCCTCCAAGGTTTTCCGTAGTTGACAGTGTTGGCAGCGACAAGGTAAGGAAGCAAGCGTTCGCATTTTCCGCCGACCTTGTTCCATTGGACTTCCTGAGTACGAGCCCATGAGCATTCCACGACGGCGGCACCATATTGGTCCATGATTTCGCGGTCGGCGGGAGAGATGGTCTGTTTTCCATTGGGTGTGATGATGACGCCGTTGTGTCGTTGACCAAGATGAAGTTCTCGCATCATACCCAGTCTCATAAGTTTCTTGCCTGAGCATCGCTTTGGATCACAGTGGCCAAGATCCCAACAAGCAGCTTTGAAGGATGGGCGGTCCGATGAGCCCTCTTGTTCATCGTTGTTGCGGGGAGGTCCTCGAGATCGAGCATTGCCAAAACCGCCTCTTTTGCCTTTGGAATTGAAATCTTTCTTGTGGCGAACCATTTTGAATACCTAGATGACGGAGTGATGGTCTTGAAGATCTTGAAGACGAAGTGAATGGGCGAGTGGCGTTGTGTAAGTAATGGTGACGGCAGATATCAGAGCTGGACTTTTTTTTTCTCCCTCTCTTTTTCTTTTCTTTACCTTGCACTACTTCCCCAAAGTCGATGGCTCATCAACTGATAAGAGGTACAATGGCGGGGTTCAATGAGGGGCATAACCTCCCTAAGCTCTTATCGATGATCCCCTATAAATTTTTCATGACAGGGGGTTTAATGGGGGTTCTGTGGTGCAAGTTGAGAGAGGCATGTTTGCCGGAGCGGAAGATTCAAGAGCCCGGCCATGACCTCCATGCTCCATATGCCTGCCTACTGTACTGAAATCAACAAGATCAAGACCAAGACCAAGACCAAGACAAACCGACCCCTGGTCACCTCCACTAAACGGATGCCATAGGCTCCCCCCCATTCCTCTGTTCTAGCGTCAACTCTCGTTTTCGGTCCTGGTCCTGTCCTGTCCTGCCTTTACTCTGTTCTATCTCTAGTTTCTAGTGCAGAGACCCTGGCTCAATCCAGAGCAAGTGGCATATTATTCATCCAACACTTCCGCTTCTGCGTTTGATGGATCAACTCTGATACCGGACACGGAATTTGACTTGACGTTGTCTGGTCTATCATCAACTACGAGTCAACCGAGCCATTGCCCCCCCCTGTTCTCCGCTCCCCGCCGTATCTAAACCAGCTACTTAGTACTTACCTTGCTAGCTCTCCTCACGCCGACTTCGTCTCATCCCGTCTGTGCCTGATACGTGGTCGCAACCTGTGGCCAAACCACACCCTTACAGATTCTATCAACTGTTGTCTGAAATTGCACGACTCTATCGGACCTCGTTGCAGCCCACAAAATGGAAGCCGCATCTGCTCGCGCTGCGGCTCGCGACCGCTGGGGTGAGATGGGCGGCGCAGGTCGTGCCCCTTCTCAGCTCCAGCGCTTCATCCAGGCAGCTTGTAGCCCCGAGAATTACGAGCCCAATCTTGCTCTCAACCTCGAGATCGCCGATTTGATCAATACAAAGAAGGGCAGCGCTCCTCGAGAAGCTGCCACCGCCATTGTCAACTACATCAATCACCGTAATCCCAATGTCGCTCTCCTCGCTCTTAACCTCCTCGACATTTGCGTAAAGAACTGCGGATATCCCTTCCACCTACAGATTGGCACCAAGGAGTTTCTCAATGAGCTCGTCCGCAGATTTCCTGAACGACCTCCTGTCAGACCGACTCGTGTACAAGCAAAGATTCTCGAAGCGATCGAAGAATGGCGGGGGACAATCTGCGAGACGAGCCGGTACAAGGAAGACTTGGGGTTCATCAGGGACATGCATCGCCTCCTTAGTTACAAGGGTTACATGTTCCCTGAGGTTCGAAGAGAGGATGCTGCTGTGTTGAACCCCAGCGATGTAAGTAAAGGCTGCCCAAGCCCAAGAAGTTCTGTTGACTAATGCTGTTGTCAGAATCTCAAATCCGCTGAGGAAATGGAAGAGGAGGAACGCGAGGCACAATCTGCAAAGCTCCAGGAGCTAATCCGGCGTGGCACACCTGAGGATCTCCAGGAGGCCAATCGTCTAATGAAGGTTATGGCTGGTTATGATACACGATCCAAGGTCGACTACCGCGCAAAGGCTGCTGAGGAGGTTGGCAAGATTCAGGCCAAGGCAAGGTTACTTGAAGAGCGACTGGAAGCCTTCCAAGAGGGTGACACCATGAAGGAGGGCGACGTCTTTAGTGAACTGGCCGCCGCTTTGCAGAGCGCCCAACCCAAGATCCAGAAGATGTGCGAGGAGGAATCAGACGATCATGAAGCTGTGGCCAAGCTTCTGGAAATCAACGACAGCATACACCGAACAGTTGAGCGCTACAAGCTCATGAAGAAGGGTGATTTGGAGGGCGCCGCCAAGGTTGCTGCTGGTGCACCGCCACCATCCTCGTTCAGTGCACCGGCTGGGACATCTTCTAGTGCGGCCAACGAACTGTCGTTGATCGACTTTGACGGAGATGCCAGCAATGGCGCAGATTCGGGCAATGCCCAGGGATCGGGTTCTGCAGGCATCGAGAATGACCTTCTCGGCCTCGATATCGGGGGAGACTCAGCCAGCTTCGGCCAGGGTGGTAACATCGCCCTTGGCTTTGGTGCAAATCAGAGTAAGTCGTATTGGCCCATATGTTTTCCATTTCAATAACACAACAATACTAACTATTCACCCTAGACATCCCTGGTCCCGCTCTTCTATCCTCCATGACTGAGAACAACTCAGCCAGGGGTCAGGTTTCAACTCCTACTCCTCCCTCTTACTCTCAGTTCGCCTCGTTTTCTCAGCCTGTTTCTCAGTCAGGTACACCTCAACCCCCTGCCCAGCAGCAGTCGGCACATGCACCTCCCTCTCAGCCTGCAAGCGACCCCTTCGCCCTCCTTGGATCCATGAGCTCTCAGCGCGCCTCTCCTGCTCCGCCGAAACCAGCTGCGCCTGCGGCTTCTAACGACGACGACGAATGGAACTTCTCATCTGCGCTGCCCACCGAGCCCGGTTACCCCAAAACTTATGAGACTGTAGTCAGCCAAACTAGCTTGCGCATTGATATGATTGCCACGCGTAGCCCTACAGAGCCAAATGCCATCAGAATCATCTTTGGTTTCAGCAATGAGCTTGACCAGCCCATCAACGAGCTGCATTTCCAACTCGCCGTTACCAAGGTAAGTTCACTCAGCCATGCGTGCAAGGTACGACATTATCCCTTACTAACACGAAAATCAAGGGTTACGAGCTCCAACTCAAGCCTCAAACAGGTCGCGAACTTGCCCCCAAAAAGTCCCGCGGCATCACTCAGGAAGTTCAGGTCTGGCACGCCGGCAACCATGCTCAGAAGGTCACCACAACCAAGCTACGCTGGCGGGTCTCTTACAAGGTCAACGGTCAGCCAGCAAATGAGATGGGTGAAGTTGCTGAATTCGGCGTCGCATAAAACAAAGTTAGAACGTGCTACGAGTAGGTTGTTTAGCAAGACCTCGTTACAAGGATGAGGAAAAGAAAGAGGTGGATTCCATATCTAAGCCAAAGAGACAGAAGAGACTTGGTTCTAGTGTGATACGTTGTCCATGGTGATGCAGGAGGGGAAAAGCGTTCTTAAGCGGATGTTGCCTTGCTTTTCAATCAGTTATTAGAGACTTAAGATGGATATTGCCATTCCTCCACAGCATAAATCTTGAAGTTGTCTATAGTGTTTGTCATTTAAGTGAAAGTGTGACCATTGAACTCACTTCACATGATAAAGCTAGTAAATCCACTCAGGAAGAGTCTTGCCCATATGAAGGATAGTAAACATGAAAGCCTATGCTGCCTAATGCATTTTTGGACTTGAAATTAGCAAATTGTGAATTACGACAAGTGAATTGTCGTGTCCCAGTTTGAATTCTTGTAAATTTCAGAACTACTTCGGTTTTTTGCCGTCTCATTTGTCTTCTACACTTCAGCCCTGTCAAGTCTAACCCATTCCCACAAGAAACTCGAATCTCACCATCGCAAAAAGTGCCCGTCTACTTCCCTCCCCCTGAACTCCT
The DNA here is from genome assembly GCA_013623525.1 of Fusarium dimerum. Lineage (NCBI taxonomy): Eukaryota > Fungi > Ascomycota > Sordariomycetes > Hypocreales > Nectriaceae > Fusarium > Fusarium dimerum. The sequence continues at coordinate 93,647 of JABGLY010000585.1, forward strand.
CTCATCTATGGCCATCATCTTTTCGCCGTCAAGCCGTTGCTTCGCTTGCGTGTTGCCGCCTTTTGCCATGCCTTTAAACGCCAAAATATCAAATCTCCCACCCAAGAAGAGCTCCGTTCAAGTTCCACTGATAAGACCCCGTCTCTCACACACAATGATAAGCAAACTCGACAGAAAACAGAAATCCCAGTAGTCGCGCCGGACCTGCCATGCTCCATAAGAACAACAAAGAGAAATGAAGCGCCGAAAATGGGCAAATGGTACTGCCAGGAGCAATAATCAAGATGAACAAAGGGATTATTGACGAGTCGACAGGTCGTCATTGTCGTCCTTCTCGGGACGATGATAATAAATGAGCGAGCAGCGAGCGAGATTAGGCACCCAGCTCGCTGACTGCGAAGGAGGGCGTTGTAGGGTTGAGGTTATAGCCGTGAGTCGGAGTCTTGGTCACTTGAGCCAGGTTTTCTCGCTCGGCCTTCTCACGTTCGCGCTGTGCTTTCTCGGATTTGGTGATACGAGGCTTTCGAGCGACTGAACCACCTCGAGAACCAGGACCACCACCGCGGCCGGTTCCAGCTCCGCCCCTGGCTGCGGCTCCTCGGCCGCCACCACGGCTACCTCGGCCACCTCGACCTCGTTTGGGAGGGCCTTCTTGCCTATTACATTGTCAGTACACAAACCCAGCACAATGATCCATATCAGTACATACCCGGCTGGAGGTTTCTCTACCTCAGGGACCAGGGGGCCAGAGTAAACAAAGAATCCATCACGGCTGGCTGCTGCTTGAGCTTCCCAGAGAAGCTCCGAATCGTCGACAAAGTCATCATCCACGTCATACTGATCCTCCTTGAAATTGCGCTTCTTCTTGGGTTTGGCATGCGCATCGGCGCCGCTGGTACCACCATTATCCGGGTTGCTAGCCTCGGCATCAGAGAGATCCACCGACATTTCGTCACCCGATTCACGGCCTGATTCTTTCTCCAAGGAGGCCGCCGCTGCGGCGATTCGAGCCTTTCTGTCTCTGTTGGCCGCAAGTCTGGGGTGTAGCGCATCCCAGCCGTACCGATCCTCGGCCATTCGCATGAAATTAACGTATTTATTTGTCTCACCAGCTGCGAGAGGGATGTTGAGAACAATAGTAGGAGCCTGAAATTCTTCGCCGGGCTTAGCTCGTCCAAAGTCCAAGATTGAACGCCCTTCACTCTCTTGCATGTCGTCTAGATTGTCCGTTTTTGGCGTAGAAACACCGGTGTTGGGTTTCTGTTTCGGCGACGTCCTCTTTATAGGGCCTTGGGAAATGGTTGTAAAGTTAGATTCTTTGATGACAGGACGTGGGGCAGGGGCTGGAGCTGGAGCTGGAGCTGAAGCGGCCGGAGCGGCGGCGGCGGCTGCTGAAGCTGCAGTAGCAGGAGTCGAGGATGATTCCTTCTTAGCTGATTCCTTCTTGGTCGGTTCCTTCTTAGTGGTTTCTTTGGGTAGAGCCCGTGATGATGGAGTAGGTGTCGATGTTGCTGGAGCTTCTTTAACCGGTGATGGCGGTTGAGAAGGCTCCTGTGCCTGCAGGCGAGACTGACTGGAGGCTGGTTTGTACGAACTGTGGCTATCGCTACCGCCAAGCAAACTGGCAATCGTCGGGGATCGATTTGGAACCTGGTTGGGGGCTCGAGGTGAACCGGATGCTGATGCATACGGTTTGCTCACCATGGTCTCGCGTACAGGATCATAATTGCCTCGAATAGGGTCATAACTCTGACCACTAGTACGGACAGGCATTGAAGTAGAGTTAGAGGTCTGGGCGGGAGGCTGCGATTGTGGACGTTCTACAGGAGGATCCGAGTTGAGGATGTTCTGCATAGAGCCAGGAAAATGATCCCGCTTGGGCACCTTGGGTGAATAGCGCTGCTCGGGCGTTTGGGAGACGGAGTGTTGGTGATGGGTCTGCGGTGATGAGATGGACATGGTGGAAACATCAGAGGCGCGTGGCTGGCGAGGAGCAGCGGGGTTAGCTGAGGCCGCCGCAAGAGACTTTGAGTCTGCAGGAACTTCTGCATCGACATCTGCAGGATCGATCTTTCGTTTTCTTTGAATTGGGGGCGCATTTGGGTCACGAGGCTTGCGAGGCTTACGGGCAGCTTTGGCTATTTCACTGCCATCCGAGTTTCGCGGTTTCACGGTCGTTCCAGGCTTGCGTCCAGGCTTCTTCTTTGGAACACCGGCATTCGTCAATTGTACCCATTGATTGTCTACCCAGCCCCAGCGCTTCGGAGGACCACCATTCGACTGTTCGGGCATGGGCGGCGGCGGAGCCCCTTGGTCTTGCTGATTCATATGGTTCTGACGGTCGACAACGACAATTTCGTCAAGGTCGTTACGTGATCTGTTGTTTGGCGCACGTCGTGGCGGCGAGCCTGGTTCTGAGAGAGATCCGGACGGTGGCGACGACAACTCGCCGGCTGATGAGTCGTATCGTGACATAGAAATGTCACCGCCGGTGGAATTCATGCGAGCGTGAGCTCGAACCCGGACCTAGTAATGCAGGATGAGACGCAATGAGGTCGAGCTTGTTTGTTGAACTACACCGGCAATGGTAGGCAATAATTGGTGCAAGTACTAGTTCAGTGGTGGAAGATGGTTGTTGGAGAGAATGTCTTCATGCGCCGACAGCAAAAGAGAAAAAAGAAACAAAAAGCAGATCAAAATGCGAAAGGGAATGCACAATTGCAGTTCAAAACCACCGAGTCTTTGTTGTATGTTGAATGGAAACAAAATGTAAAGTATTTGGTGTCGCGCTACACGCAGCGTCGTGTTGGAAGCACCTAAAATCAGGTACAGATACAGCGAATCGGAAGTGATTAGCGTGCGGCGCGCGGGTAGGGGCCGTCAGAAACTGGTTGCAGGCGGGACTGAACTTCGAATGCGTGACGAAACGTGACGGAGCTTGACGGGTCGTGACTGGCCAGGATTTGAGGGACGTGGGTAGCGGGTGGAGCTGGGGCCTTGGGGCCTTGGGAGACCTTGTAATCTCTGAATAGCCTCAAAGATGATGGTTTCGATTTGAGCGGCGATAGGTGCTGGGTTTTTATTTCGCGACAGCAAAAAAGTGGCAGAACTGATGCAAAATCGAGAATCGACAGAGTCGATCAATACCAACGCTCCAGGCGTACAGAATGATAATCTTTATAAGATGGCCCGGGTGCGCGAGTGTCTGTATTTTGATGGTTTTGTTAAGTCCGTCAGATTCTTGAGGTGGTCTTGTTGAGGAAAAAAGGTGGATGTGGAAGGTTTGAGAGAGGAGGAAGAAGGAGAGTAGGAAAAGAGAAAAAAAGGATGGGAAGGTGAAATGGGGATGGCTACGTTTTTTTTTCCGGGCAACAACAACATTTTCTTATTTTACGGCGGAAAAGAGAAAAACGGGGCAGTCACTTCCTTCTTCAACTTAATGCTGCTAATGAAATATTACAAAACTACGGGAAAGAGGAAAGGGAAGAGGGGACAGGAGAAAAAAG
>JABGLY010000586.1:0-48875 GCA_013623525.1 Fusarium dimerum
GGGCATGGGACATCCACATGGTGCTGGACGGTAGATCCCAGGGCGGCATGTGCAACCCTTATTGTCAGTTTAGGTGCATAGCTACTGTAACAGTCCAGTATTTCTATGTGTCTCCGCCTGCGCCACATCACTGCCCAGGTTGTTGCACCGGATTAGCAGATGTAGCAACGTATTATCATGCATTTGAGACCATCATGAATATTAGGAGGGTAATGATTACTAGATGAATGCAATAACAACTCCCAGGTGATAAGAACTCACTGTAAGTATTTCCTTGGTTTGCTTACGTTCCTGAACATTACAGCTTCTACCGTTTACAGAACAAGCCATTTCTTGAGCAAAGTCAATAGCTCTAAATTCCCAAGCGCCACTTCACCACACTGGTTGGAGACGACGCCACGCAAACAGATATTTTAGCTTAACTTGACAGTGCTTGAAACTCAAGATCACTCAGCCGCAGGATAGGTGGCGCTACACTGAACTATTCCCAGGTCGGTTGGTGTGTTTGGCCTTCATCTTTGTTCTCCTTGCTGTGAATTGTCATGATGGGTGATGAATAGAAGAATGAATAGCGATATTTTGACCAAGGACAAACATCTTTGGTCTTTTGTCTCTCTTTTCTCTCCTACTTTGAGAATTAATAGGCTGTGCCACATCTCATGTCCATTATGCTGACCTTTAAACATGAATGTCTCGTCTCACAAGTGTTCTCATACATTGTTTGAATGAACCCCTGATCGACTTGCATCTCGGATTCAACAGCTTCCATGGTAACATTGACTTGATCACTCTAACATTTTCAAGCTCATCCGAGTACTCCATTCTATCTATAACCTGCCAATGAACAATTCGCTGTCAATAAAACCCCAAACGCCGTCCCACACAGATTACGCAACACAACCCCCTGACTGTTTTTTTTTCTCCCCCGTTTGGTCTCACAGGGACTCCTCCTTATGAATCTCAATGCTTGGTGGCGCACCCGTCAACGCTTTGCACTGCGCGTAGATCACAAACTGCGCTCCCACCAGGCCGCACGTCATGACCACACGAGGTCCCAGACCCGTGAGCAGTAGTCTCTTTGGTCCGAACTCCTTTGCCAGTTGGAACATGCGACTCGTGGCACCCTGCTTTGGGTCCCCAGCACCCTTGTTGATAGCAGAGAGAAGGGTATCGGCGGGGTGAGAGAGGACGGCAGCGGCGACACCAGCGGTGACACCGGATGTCAACTCCACGCCGGTGGATTCGAGACGAGTGAGCTTGGCCTTACGCTCAGGACCCATCGCTCGGTAGATGATTTCGTTGACGGCTTCATGGACGGAGAATTGTCCGACTGCAAAAGGAACCTGCTTAAAGAGAAGAGGGACGAATCCAGAGTAGAATCCTTTGAACCCTTCTTCCCTTGCCATTCTCGCGAACCCAGGAAGGAAGCCGCTAGCGTAGCCCTTTTGCGAGACGAGACGAATACGCGTCGCTTCGAGAGGACACAGAAGAATATCGGCGAACAGTTCGGCTGTCGCACTAGCAGTGAGATAGATGCTCGTTCGACGATCAACAGCCTTGTCAGGACCTCCCGCAAGACTGATGTATTGTTTCTTGAAGTACTCGTAGCCTGCGAATTTGGCACCTCCCTGGACAAAGTATCCAACAGCGGTAGGGCCAAAGCCAGTGAGGAGTGCAGATGCGCCCTCCTTTGCGACGATGGTTCGGCCAGCCTTGAGCATGTTATAGCCTTTGAGGGCATCGTCTACCTGGATTCTCGTCTTGACGACATCAATCGGTGTAACAGCCTGTGAATGCCTGTCAATCGAGTCCCATCTGTGAATCATGAACGGTAAGGACAGCACTTACACCATGAGTTGACGTAGCCGCCAGGGCACCAGCGCCAAAGAATTTGACATAATCGCTAAACTGGAAATCAGGAACAGACGACATGATGGATTATGCTTTTATTCTTGTCTTTCTCTCCGCCTTTCAATGTGTATTGTCTTATTGTCTTGTTTCTCTTGATGTTGAGTTCATCTGGCACTGGTTTGCTTTTATGAATGGACATACAACTATGACGTCGTTTTCCGTGTCTGCCGAAATCTTGGTTCAAAGACAAGCCCATCAAAAAGATATGGTGCCGTAATCCGTGGAGGCGTTCAGAAAAGTGGTTCTTGATGATTTGTGGTAAATTTATGATGAGATATATTGTGAAAGGTGCGCGGGAATTTTGTATATTTCATTTGTTATTGCCGTCATGGTTCAGTCTGCATCGCATGCATCGCATTCCTCCCGATCGCTCCATTCACTGGACGATTGGTTGTCACTGCTGGTCAACCACTGTTTATACCCGGAGTCGGTACTCAATCCCGGCAAACGCATCCCTCCCGGATACTCCGGACGGACCCTTACAGTGACATCACGGAATTAACATGATAAGAATGCAGGAACATTTGAAACCTAACATACTGAAATCACGTATGTTATCATGAATCCTTCATTTCTACTTCAACTGTACATCCCGCTCAAACAACGTCTACAAACTCCCCCTTCTCTTTATCCCACTCAACTCTATGACCATCCCGCCATAACCCATCCTCTACTAATGCTTGTCGACCTGGCTTACCGTTCTTCGGAAGCTCATTTAAGAATCTCCAAAAGGATCTCTCCTTATATCCCCTCTCTTTCCAATCATTGATATCCCTCTCGGGGTCATCGTTGAAAAAAGGTAGCATCTCAAACAACGCAGCATCGTGAGCCAGGCAGATAAACACACTGGCATGCGCATCTAATGCTTTGAGGTTGTCGATACTTTTCTGTGCTGCGTCCCCGTCGCTGTATGCGCTGGATGATGACCTAGAAACATTGTAAAAAGGCCTAGTCTGGGAATTCTCAAACGGATGATGCGCCGTGAACTCTGAGCATGGGCAGGGTCTTGGATAGTAAGGGTCTAATTGCTCAGGTGGGATCGTCCTAGGTAGAGGTGAGTACTCGGTTGGCCTGAACATTCCAGGGTAATGACAACAATCACCACCCATAAAGATGAAAGTTTCAGGAGATGTTCTAGCGAAGCCGCAGATATGTCCAATGGCGTGCTGAGAGTGTCAGTGTGAGTTATAACAACAAATTAGGAATACTCACACCAGGAACATCCAAAAGATAGAATGACCCATCACCAAAGTAATCACAAGCTGGAAACCCAGCTACTTCCAATGGAAAGTCTGGCTCGTGTATGCGATGCCCTCTGCCAGGTTCATTAGATTTATGCAGACGTTGTTAGATGGTGACTTACTTAAGCACACTGGATAAGACACGACCATTAGGATCATCCGGCCAGCCTGGTGTAAACTCTTTCGTAAACCCAGGTCCAACGACAATGTTTGTCGAGCTAGGAAACTTGGATGCATCACCACAGTGATCCCAATGGTAATGGCTCCAGATGACAGCTTCTATAGCATCATCAGTATCTGCAAATTTGATTTCGAAACACGTCTAAGCAAATGCCATCCATACTCAAGTCTTCCAAATCAAAGCCGTTCATCGTAAGAATCTCATCAACGCCATACTGAATCTCCAGAGCAGGTATATTCGTCCCAATCATCTTTTTCGTCGAAGGAGGCGAGTTCCAGTAGTCCTTTCTGGCACCACAGTCAAAGAGAACATGTTCAGTTCCAAAATCAGTTGCATGGTCGACTAGAAAACACATTGTATCGAAGTTGAGTCTTTCATGACCCTTTATAGACGGCTCAACAAACGTGCCAGCATTGCACACCATACGAGTAGTTGTATCGATGGCCCGGACACGTACTGTATTTGGTGATGCTGGGACACGAAGAATTGGAGGTTCTTTCTGTGTGATATCCATATTGGTTCGGCTAGGGAGAACAAAGAAGTATGAAGGGGAGATAATGAGGGCTGAACAACATTGGGTACTTCAAGTTTATATCAATGATACAACCATGACAGTTGCCCCCGCCTTCTTTCCACATTCTAACTAGGTGATATTTACTCTGACCATTGAATCATGCTTTATCAGAGCAGAGAAATAATACATCTGTGTTCAACTAAAGTTTTCGTATCAACTTTAGACTCGGTATCCCGCTCGAGATGGTTCTCAACATGGAAGACCTAGATCCGTACTTCCATGTCCAACTCAACCTTGGTAAAACCAACCGCTGGACGGGGTCCAAGCATGTCAACTCAATAAAACCTAGAACAAAAAGGAGTCAACGGCCAGAAGCAACGTTTCAGTTCCGGCATACGGTATCTGTGCTAGCAAGGGCAAAAAGAAAGATCTTGACAAGACTGGGATTCGAACCCAGGCCCCTTTCGAGACTGCGAATATCGTTACTAGTTCTAGATAGAACCTGAACACAGCGCCTTAGACCGCTCGGCCATCTTGCCTTCTCAGATCATGTGATACTGAGATACTTGGAATTGCAGTACTCATTGTCCAAGTAAACGACCAGATCAGTTAAATCAAGCCTAAGTCCTATTTCTAGTCACTCTGAGAACAAGAACAGTAAACGTCTGCTGTACTTCCTATAGTTGATTGATTGTACGTTAATAATTAACCTGCGTCTTCTCCATTCACATGACGCCCCAACTCCCTTCAAACGCCATCAACCCAAGAATCCCAAACACAGGCTATCCACGTCCCCTCCGAGGGCATCAATCCATCCCGGGTAGGCTCAAGTCGACCCATTCTTGATAAATGTCGTTCACATAATCTGGACCGATAGATCGGATATTTGTGTAACGTTCTGATCCACCGTAACCCTACGCAGTGCTGACGACTCCCTCCTTTTCCATCTCCTTGATGTACTTCTCCCAGATATTCTCCACCTCTCCGTAAAACTCAATGTGTGCGTCTGCCAATCCTCCCAGCTGTGACTTCATCTCGAGCCTCTTGATTCGTTCAAAGTCGGCCACCTCCTTCACAACCTCATCGTCAAACATGTCGCTTGTCTTTCGTGCACTCTCTACCTCGTGCGTTAGCTCCTCAACTCTGAGCTCCAGCTTTCGTGCCCGTTCCCGTCTGGCCTGCTCATGGTCTACACCACGGACATCCTCGATCTTGGATCGAAGGAATCCACCCGCCCCCGAGCTGCCACCGTGGCCCGACTGAAGAGAGTCCCGCTCCATCGTTGACTTGTTGAGATATTCGGTGAGCTGCTCATGGTCGAGCTGCTTCTGTTCTCGTGCCTTGAGTAGTCCCTTGAGTGCCATCGAATAAGCCTGCATGTCGCGCAGCGAACCCAGATAATCCTGGTCTGTGACATCCTTGAGTGAACGTAGGTGAGTAGCAGTGTCTTCGATAGATGCCGCAAATCCATGCACCGCAGGCTCGACATTGGGTTCGAGAGGAATAAGCTTCTGGAATTGCTCGGCAAGATCACGCATATCGCTCTCGAGGTCGGATTCTCGACGAGCAACGCGCGCAATGACTTTTTCGATATGGCCAAGATCATCATCCAATTTATCGCTCTTCTCCTTGACTTCTACGAATCGACGATCATGACGATGTACTTTGGTAAACGCATTGATGAAGGTATCAGCAAAGTTGTCAAAAACTCCGGCTGATCCGGGGTCGCTCGCAGAGCTTCCACGGTTCGCTCGGCTGCGCATCGTCGCATTCCAGTCTGGACTTTCGAGGAAGGTGTGCAAGATGGGAGCCCGACGCAGGGTGGGATGAAGTGAGAGGCGGGTTAAGAAGCGCTGGAGAGAATGGGCTCGGCGGGCGGTAAAGTCGGGGCTGAATCGGTCACCACGGACATATTCCATCCGCTGCTTGTCCGGAAGAGGTGGCACAGCTGCGGCAGGATAATCGCGGGTCAGTTGCTTATAGAGAAAGACGAAGTCGGTGAAGCGACGGCGAACAGTGGTTGTTTCGCGAGCAAACGAGGGAAAGGTTGACTGCACAGGCGATTAGCTTGAACAGGATGGACATCAAAGCAAGCGCAAGATCTCAAACGTACATGAGTAGTGATCAGATACGAAACAAAGGCGTCTTTTGTGCCGTCGTTCTCTTTGATAGGTGTGCCGACAGTGCACTCGAGTGTCTCGTTTCCCAGTGCCGGAGCATCCTTTTCAATCCCAGAACCAGGCGCCGTCATGTCATGACCTGGCTGCTCGCCAGGTGGGGGGCTACGTGAGATCTGCTCCTGAACGTGCTCGCTCCAAGACACGTTGGAGAAGTCGTCCTGCTCCGTTGTGGTCATTGTGTTGCCAAAGTCGACCGATAACGCGGGGCCGGCGGAGGGAGGGGTTTGGTGTAGAGGAGTCCCGATCAAGAAGTATGTGAGTGACAATTGTATTCAGGAGGTCGAACCCGTTATATAATACCCAATGAGTAAAGAAAATGCTGTGCGTGAGACTGGTTTGGGTTGTAGATGGAGAGGTAAAGTGGGTGGAGTTGAAGTTGGAATTGGTGGAGGGATGAAGCTTGGACTAGGTCAACGGAAGCTGACTGCTGGGGAGTGGATAGTGGCGCAGCTTAGGCTCCCCCATATGATGTTATAGTGGGGGATCATTGGACATTCAGTGGAGTGAGATGCTATAAATTGCTTCCAACTCACAGAGTCGACAGCTTGCCTACCTACGTATAAGACTTTGGAAATATCAATTCTTATAAGGAATACATGGAACGAGGCTCAAACATCAAGTAAATGTCTTGAATCCGAGGTCGTTCCCTTCAAGTCAGCCTGTTGTTCCAAGGGTTCCATGCACATGGGGCTAGCAACATGATGACGCAGCTGTCGCTGTCCAAGGCTTCCGCATTTAGCTCCCTTGTCAATCCAGTTGACCAGGCATGCCCACCAGACATTTATTAGAGTACCAAGTACTGATCAACACATCTCACTCACTTCATAAACAGATATCCAAGTTCAGAAATATTCATTATACAAAAAAAAATTGTAGTGGATCTATTGCTTTCCTGTGTTGAGAAATGTCTATCCCAGGTCTTACGGGTGTCTTCTGGACCCGTTTTGATACAGCGCCTATCCCAACCCATCCCTATGCCATACCATACAAGTTATACATGTGAAGTGACTACCCTCATTCCTCATACATTGGGTGTCCTTACTTACTCTCACCCTTCACCGCGCCAGCGCTGGCCTTGATCTCTTCCTCAACCATCTTCGCGGTCTCTGCAGCCTTGGAAAGCTCCAGCTCTGCATCAACCATCTCACCAGCCTGCTTCTTTCCAAGACCCTCGGCCTCAGCCATTGCCTGTCGCTCCTCCTTCTCATCAATATCGTCAACGTCACGAGGTGTAGCGTAACCAATCTTCTGGCTGGCAGAATCTTGCTCCTCCTCGTCCTTGATCAACTCCTGCTGCTCCTTGAGAACCTCTAGTCGCAACTTGTTGGTTGCTGCGCCCTCAGCGTTGTGAACCTCGAGCTCGATCTCGTGGTACAACTCTTCAGGGATAGATGACAAAACACCGATGAGAGCATCGATCTGATCGTAACCCTCACCGGAGCCTTGGCCGTACATGTAGGCGTTGCTGAGAACCAAGAGAGTCGAGGGAACACCCTCACGAAGTCGGAGATCGAGCCAGGTCTGAAGGTCACTGCGCATTCGTGCGGGAGACACGCTGTGTGTTCGGATACCTCTAGCGGCGCATGCCGTCTGCAGCTCTCCAACAGTCAGACTGTCAACACCCTCATAACTGATGGCCTTGTCGTCACGCTTGATTTGCTTCATGCGGTGGCGGATCTGGTATCGCAGCATAATATCGGTTCCAAAGGTGTTGAGGTTCATGTATCGACACATGGAAACCAGCTGGGGTCGTGAAAGGTTGTCCAAAGTCAGATCATCACGGAACACCTTGCACACCTTGATGACATCTTCTTTTGTGGGGGCCTCGCCAGTCGATCGGACCTTTCTGAAGAAGTTTGAGAACTCGTCGCGCTGCGCCGTGGCCGGGCTGAGAGGCAATCCCGTCTCCTTCAATGTTTGCTGCAAGAACGAGCTGACGTCCTTGCGTGTAGATCGAAGTAGACTGGCCTTTGCTTCCTTTGTCTTTTGCCCCTCAAAAGTGCTGGGAAGCATGTTGGGGAAGAGCTTCAATGCCAAAGGCAGAAGAGCCTCACCGAGTGGCACGATGATGAAGACGGAGAAAGGCACTAATCGTGCCAGGTCCTGCACTGTTCTTCGGAGCTGCTTGCTCTCTCGGCGAGTGAGCTCATACCCGGCTGCCATCTTCAGAGCCAAGCGCCAACTAATCTTGACCTCGGCAGCCAAAAGTTTTGATCCATCCCAGTAATGGTGAGCCTCCTTCTTGACCTTCTCCCACAAAGTCAACTTCTTCTCCTCTTTATCAGTACCCTTGGTAGCGAGTTCTGCTGATTTCTGAGCCAATTCCTCCTTCTTTGCTAGTATTTCGGCGGACTCAGCCTCAACATTGGGGACATCAGAGGGCTTCGCGACAGCAGTGTCCTCGGCCTCCTTCTCGACAAGCTTTCCGTCCTTCTTCACAGCTGAAGAGTTGTTCTCTTTCGGAACAGGTTTCTTAGCCTGTTCAGCATTGAAACCAGGTGGCGGGCCGGAAATGTGTCCATCGGGTCGATGATGTTCGGTGCTCAGCGATCGCATGGGGATCAATAGAGCAATGGCAGGAACCTTGACATGTCGACTGACATGGCGATTTATCATCGCAGGGGAAACACCTCGTGAGAAAGCCCTGGCTGCATTCGAGTTAGAAACGAAGAGCTCTATGGAGGCAGAATTGGCTACCCACCATTTCCCATCAAGGGGTTCCGGGAGACAGCTCTACGAGCGATGTTTGAAGAGGCGCTCATGGCGAGCGAAGAGATATTCGGATAGACGTATTATAAAATTCGGTCAAGTATGGACAAGTTGACAAATGAAGCGGCGATAAAGGATAAAGGAGGGACAAAGTTGATTGAGTAAAAGTCGCAGAGAGGCTGCCCACTAAATTATACGGGTATGTACTGTACAGTAGTTGTGGTTACAAGACAATACGCCATCGATGGAGGCGGAAGAGCTGGCATTCCACTATCCGACAAGTGTATCCGGAGGGCGCGACATGTGTTATTCCGGGGTCAGACCCCTTGTCACGCACATGCAGAGATCGGATGCATCCAATCCCCTGCGGTTTCAGCGGTTTGCGTCAGCAGAAGCTGAGAGAAGCAGTGTCACGTGGTTTGCCGGAGCCGGTTTCTGTTGGGATGGAAAATCCTTTCCTGGCGATATGTCGGCATCCTCATGATTGGCGAGCAGTGCAAGGGTCCAAAGGGCTTTTTGAATTCGCTCAACAAACAACTAATTCCGCTCATAAGTCCGGGCTGCTTACGGCTTTTTCTAGAAACTGAAGAATTCAGTTACATTTATCAAAGAGCAATGAGTTTGATGGTGCTTACCACCATTGCAGAGAAATGTAAATGGGGTCACTGTTCGTTAATGGCTAAATTCATTGCACTCAGGTTGAAACATTGTGTCCATTTAACCAACTACCTACCTGCTTGCATCCACCATCACGTTTCAAGATAAAGGTCGAAAGGAATAATTTGAACTATTGCCAAAGAATTAGCTTGATGAGTAATTGCTGGTCGAATAAATCGCTTGCGGTTCAATCGGATGTGTAGTGTTGGAATGGAGCAACTTATGTCTCAATCACAAGCAAGACAGTCAGTACTAGAAGTATCAGATGCAACCAACTTACATATCACCTCCACCAGACAAGTCGGCCCTGTCCGGTCAAATGCCGTGAATAGTCGTTTACTTCACCTTCATAACGTACGTTTACAACGATTATCTAGACCCGATCCCGCCAACCCACCTCGGGTTCACACGGCTTTTATAACCGTGTGGGGACCAAAAGATGGTATAGTCAAGGCTGTCAAGCCCTATGCATGTCTAGTATCACTCCTCTATTCATGGCAACTTTCGGGATGTCTTCAATCTATGTTAAAAATCTACTACGTTTCAACTTAGCTCCCCCTCTATCATATGCACCGAACGACCATGTTCACATGCTGGATGTAGCGATGCCTGTTTAATGTGCAGCAGGGAAGTGACCTGCTGATTGGTCCGCCTCAATTGCCGAGACCTAGATCTGGAGGAACTATGATGCTGCATATTTATAAATCGAAACTGATATAATTCATGAAGAAATGTTGGACTGGCATCACTTTTTACTGCGTAAACTTGCTTGATGAACCAAGCGGCGAGACCGGTTACGAAGCAAGTAACGTCATGTAAAGAATACTCTAGTCTATTGCGATTTATGGTTAAATTGGGCGACAACTTGGCACAGGTACTCCTCGTAGATCGGATAGCAGGAGAATACCTTGTGCAGCACTCACGGATGAAGGGGACCAGTAGAAACCCAGTGTGGTCACATCCAGTCTTCGAATGGTGATACCGTAGACCACCGTAAGAGGCGAAACAACACACTAGCAAAACAACTTATTTGCATAATTACCTTTTAAGAGAATCGCTCGATGGTGTTCCATGCCTTGAATCTCATATTTACCAGGTAGCCCCCCCGGTTTCCAGAGTATAGGTAACAAGCGGGAGAGGGGAAGATGGATGGATTTAACGGGACAGCAACGAAAAAAAATAGCAGGGGTTGGATAGATGGAAACAACAGAGAAAATGATCATCAGAATAATGGGTGGTTTGTTGATTATCGAGAAAACACCGCGGTATCCAGCGGCATGCGGTACACCACACCCTCCGAGGCTATTTTCCAAGGGACCTTCAGAAAGTTAAAGACTGGTCCATGCCCACTAACCAACGTCGCTGACCATTCCATCCCCTCGCTGCTGTTGGCGCACGTTCCTACTCTTGAACACCCCGGACTTTCCCAACCCTTCGGCCAAGTAATCAATCCGCGCCTCATAACCCACTACAGGTACCTTTACGCCTCGACCTCAACACCATTCAACTCCACCGCCCCTCCAACAAGTCCAATTTCATCTCTCTACCATCCCGTTTCTAGATTTCTTGATCCTTCCTCTCTTCTTAACGTCTCTCTCGCTTCTACGATTTCTATATTAAAAGCGTGTACGAGTTTGTTCTGCCAGTTGTAATTGGTTTACGATCCTCGACTTGCTTGGTCCTTCTTCTTTGCTTTTTCTATACACTCCCCCCACCCACGCCCCTCGACATTTCCAGTCCCTGGGATATTCCACAGGATCTGAACGTTGAGGTTATCCATCAATTCCTCGACAGCGCTTTTCCACGAATTCAACCTACCTACGCATATATATACATATATAATCCTGCGACAACTGTCCATACTCAGTTACTAGACGTCTCGACTACCTCGATCTTCCATTGCACACTGCGACAACTTTTGGTCGCCTAGAATGAGACTGAACAAGGCCGCCAGAGTTATTCTATTTGGTGCACCAGGTGTTGGTAAAGGCACTCAGAGTGAGCGACTGCTCCGTCGCTTCCCGCAGCTCAACTCTATTAGTACTGGTGATTTGCTGCGACACAATGTCAAAGAACGAACCCCTCTCGGTAGGTGTAGTATTCTTTCCTTTGCATCCGCGCGTGAACAATACTGACTCGTTACCACAGGTATCAGAGTCGAGAAAACGATGAAGTCAGGTGGCCTTGTGGCTGACGACTTGATCCTCCATCTCATCTCTAATGAACTCTTCACGCGCGGTTGGCTTAAACGCCAAGGTCCTCCTCCTCTCATGACACTCGCTTCTGAGGCCACCACACACGAACACCACTCCGGCGATTCTTTTCCAATGGATGGATTCATCGCCTCTCGCTCCAACCTCGACGACCACATCCCTCCTACAGTCTCGAACGACCCTTCTGCCTCTTTCATCCTCGATGGTTTCCCCCGAACTGCAGCGCAGGCTGCACCATTGGATAAACTAGTCCCCATCAACCTCGTCGTTTCCCTCAAGACCCCTCTTTCTGTCATCATGGAGCGCATTGCTGGCCGTTGGGTCCATGAGCCCTCGGGGCGAGTCTACAATACCTCGTTCAATGCGCCTCGCGTCCCCGGCATTGACGATGTCACTGGTGAGCCTTTGATCCAACGAGCCGACGACTCAGAGGAAGTCTATCGCGCACGTTTCAAAAAGTTCCAGGAAACGAGCGAGCCTGTACTGGACCATTATGCCAAGAAGGGCGTTCTTGTCGAGATTGAAGGCATGAGCAGCGACGAAATTACCCCAAAGCTATTCCACGAATTCGAGAAGCGCTTTGCTCTCTAAGTCCCACCTTCTACTCCTTTCCTGAACATACGACTTACGGGTACTTCTACTCCTCATTTTAGTTACGTCTTCTTATTACGATTATTCTTGTCACTTATTATTTTTTGCTTTTACGGAGTTATTGCGGCTTCCTGGGCGTAGCAAGTGGGGAACCCAATTATACCTGGCGTGAACAATGGCGGATTTCGGCGGCACTGGAGTGGAGTATGAACTGTCATGATGACAGGGGGCATATGTTGGGATTTATTTGTGTCGAACCCCCCTTTGATGTTGAAAGTCTTTTGATGGACAGAATAGGGCTGGGAAAAGTATGGAGGGACTACTGTGGAGGACCAAGACCATGGCTTTATTGTCAATGATATCCTCATACCGCCCCTCGGTTTTCTTGCAGATGTGATTTATCATGACCTAACGGTTGATGGCTACCATGTCTAAACCACCAGTTTCCTTACTGTTTTGTAATCATCATTTACATTGATCTACATAGTGATGTAGCATTTGGATACCTATCTTTCATATCAAAACCCGCTAGTGTCCAGATCATCAAATCTGATACCTGTAATCCCTAACCCATCTCTTCTATAACAGTCTCGTACGCTTTCCTCATAGGGACTGCTCGACTGGAATCCCGAGTGGCAATGCCGTAACCCATATCCCACAATAACAAAGTATCAAAAAAATGGTCCACCGTACATGCTCCTGCTCAGTTCAATTGGAGAGCAACTTAACAATACAAGATTGAACCTTGAAGCAAGGCTCTAGTCACGCCATTCCTAACCGCCGCGAAGTCCACTAGGCTGGCCACTTTCGACATGGCCTGGTCGCAATGGCGTCTCTTCATCATCATCGTCAAGAGCCTTTGCCAGCTCATCAGGGTCCTGCATCTTGGCGTCTGGGTCAACAGGACCGCCGAACTCATCGCGGTCTTGGTTCTGTCGCTCCGTCTCGAGGACGCCATCGTCGGCACTCACAGAGATACCCCTGGCACCCCACTTGGGTCGACCACCACGTCGGTTGTTGTTGGAGTCATTGCCGAGACCAGGAGCGCTCTCTTCATCCTCGTCATCGTTGGTCTCATAACGCTTGCCAAAGATACGGCGCAGCAACCAACCACGGCGCAAGTCATCAGCATCAACAATACCACCACCACGAAGCTTAACGCGCTGACGGGTGTAGTATACCCAGGCGAAATCGATATAGAGGGCGGTCTGGATGATGCCGAAGATGATAGAGACGGTGCTGGGCTTGCGACCGGAAACCTCGAATTCACGAAGGAACCAATTGATACAGTAGAAGGCACGGTAGGAGCCGAGGGTGACGAGATAGAAAGAATCGATGACTGTGGGGACGGTCGTCTGCCTGAGGAGGAGAAGCTGCGGAAGGACGCAGACGGACTCGAGGATCTGTGAGAAAACCCACATCCACTGGTGTCGATTAGCAACGCGTGGGCATGAAAGAAAGCAACGAGAAGGGAGGCTTACAGTACGGAACCCCCAGTACTTTTCAAAGATCATCATGACAAATGGAGACAGAGCGAATGAGCCACCCAGAATGATGGCACCAATCTTCCACGCGATTTCACGCTCGCGCGATCGGGCATAGATCCATTGCATGATACCAAGAATGTAGAATGATGATAGGATATAGAAAATCTTGAACATGAAGTTCCATGCTGAGGTCTCGCTAAATATGTCGAGATAGCGGGTGCAGAATACGAGGGCGTATAAGATCTGGGTTATGAGTGAAACGCCCTCCGCGCTGCGATTGCGATGGATGGCGAAGATGAGGATGCATTTAGAGAGGAGGTGGGACAGGTCGCCCAGGATGCGGAAGACCTAACAAGGGAGAGTTAGAGGATGGAAAATCCGAGCTTCAATGATGAAGTAACATACGTTCCAGGCGCCCATTGTTGATGCTGTGTCGTGCAGAGAAACGTCTCGATGGTTGGGAGTGTTGCAGTATTCGTGATGACAGCTGTCAAGGAGTTAACCCCAAGCTCTCTGGAAGCCGACACCGCGCCGATTCAAAGGAGAGGCGAAGGCGTATGTTCGTAGGCTGTTCTGAGAGTTACAAATTGATTGCAAAAGAGGACCAAGGTGAAGTAGAAGGCGAAGATGAATGGAAAGAGGGGAAAGTCGCTGTCCCAGGCAGCTTCGTTTACCTGCAATGCGATCTGACGAGATGGGTAGAAGTGGAGGGTCAGGTTAAAGCCTGGGGCTGGAGCTTGCGTCAGTCATAGTAAGGCCGGGGGTAATCAGGGTGCGATACTAGCCACAAAACCCATGACTGCGCCACGGGGAAATAGTGGTATCGTGGACGGTCCTCCACTGGACCCAGATTGGTGCTGGATCGGAGATTTCTTAAATAGGCAATTCGAAGATTCTTTGTAAGTCTAAATTGATGAGCATGGTTGTTTGGCATTGCAGAAAGATAGGTGGTGTTGACTCTTTATTTGGTATTAATGTTGGTCCTCTAGACGCTCAACTTGCACTTGAAACATTGGCATCTGCAGCAAAGTGGTATCGGAACTGAACCAACAGCTCAGATCTACAGCAGTCTAACAATAAGGTGACGCGTCATAGGTCAATCTGTTTGTTAAAGAACTCTCCCGACGCAGGGGTAAAAGTTACAAGATGTACTAAGCGCTGGACCAAGAGAATTATAGATGGGAGATCCATAGCTTGGCTCCTTCATCAGTTCAATCTCGTTCATTTTCATTCCTTTCTCCTTTTTATATCTGATCTTTACAACTCGAGACAAAAAATTGTTGAACAAGTTCTTGTCCAATCGAAGATTCGCTGTTGTACATGTGTTACTGGCATCCGCATCTCTGATCGCAGGCGATTCGTATCAGTACCTACTATCAAAAGATAGCAGCGAATTTCTAAGCAGCCATAAACCAGCATCTCCGTTCTGCTGAATTAGATCAATGGGCTCCTGCTGGTCACAATGAAGCCTTCTAATTTATTGGTACTATTCAGCTGGCTTGCTGTTAGCCATGCTGCCGCTGTTCCCGAACCTCCCGCACCCAAGTTTGCTGTAAGCAAGAGATGGGCTCAAGGTGATCCGGACCCTCCGCAACCAAAATTCTTTCGTAAGTTCACCCACCATTCAATAAATGCTTACACAAATTGTTACATCTTATCATAAATTCTAGACTGACCGAGCTTACAGATGAACCAAGGTGAATACCAACTCCGCAGATGGTTCTATTGGAACCCATTGCTCACTTATACTGCAGAGACCAATCACACTACGACCTCAAATATTTCCGGGAACCTCTCAGCGCAGAGGAGCAGAAACAAGGAATCAAAACTCTTGTTCAGACCTATCTTGCAACTTTCCGCGATCTCAACGTTCAGACATGGCTGATGCATGGCTCCCTGCTTGGTTGGTGGTGGGGTAAGAAGGTAAGCCAGGCTCGTCCAATACGTTTATACTTATTAACTCGTCTGAAAGATCCTGCCTTGGGATTTCGACGCCGACGTACAAGTAACAGAAGCCGACATGCATTTCCTTGCCGCCTACTATAATATGACCATATATTACTACCAATATGAAGGGGCTCCAGAGGGACGCTATTTCCTACTCAAGGTCAACCCTCACTTCAAAAGCCGAGACTTGGGTGATAATCTGAACGTCATTGATGCTCGATGGATTGACATGCAGAATGGTCTCTACATCGATATCACTGCTGCAAGGTACAGTCTGAACCATCCAAAGGGAAAGGGGGTTTTGCATGATAAGAATGGGCATGAATACAAGGTACAGTCTCCGGTCAAGACATGAAATGTATTGCTATAAGCTGACCATGAATACAATAGGATAAGTTTGTGTTCCCGTTATTGGATACGACATTCGAAGGATTCCCGGCCAAGATACCTTTTCGTTATAAAGAAGTGTTAGAATCCGAATATGGTACAGAATCGTTAAGATCCACCAGCTACAGAGGGTATGACTGCTAAAAGATATGAATTGAACAGCTTAACTGACATGGGATGCAGTCACACATTTGATTCAACAAGGATGAAGTGGGTGAAAGACGATGAAGAGTCTGTTCACGCTGGACTGTAGAATTTTCATTTGTATTGAGGCATGCAGGATCTTGCCATTTGTTTCTTGGGACGATACAAGTAGCATCATGATACCATATTTACCACAAGTAGTTACCTACCTAGGTAGCTTATGCCGGCTTATAGAGGGCTGATTGCTCATGAAAAGCAATAGACATGAATTGGAACGAGACTTTGACAGAATGGCTCACAAGGCGATTAGTCCGCGAAACAAGATTGACAGAGATAAAAGAATAACTGTGCTCATATAAATACAGCATTCGGGATATTTCATTGTACCTTTTTTAGGCATTGAACAATTCGACGTTGTCTGACTTCACAGTTGCCCCGCGGCACTCTAACGCGCTCTAACCCTTGACGCGTTTCTTTTACACAAACCTCCCTCCTACAAACACAGCCTATGTACATATCACCGTCTGGCAACCAATTGCTTGCAGCTGAGAACTAATAAATGCCTATGTTCCCGAAACTAAATCTGCGATCCTGAAGAAATAACCTTGTGACTCAACATGGCGACAGGTAAAGTGTTTGTGAATTAGCATGACTTGTTCGTTGATTGCTAACAACAAAACAATAGGCCGTGAGCGCCGCGCCGAACTTCTCAACGAGCGATTGCGTGGTGCACAGTAAGTCGGACATTCCCGAAAACGAGCGCAAGTTCATTGTGTACAATTTTCTAATGCGATAATAGGCGCGTGAACGTCGAAGACGAATCCTTTCATATCGACATTGCCGGCTTGAACATTGTCGGATCAACTCCCGCTGCACCTGCGCCCGCACCGGCCACTTCATCAGCATCAAGCGCCTCCACGAGGAGAAGAAGCGGAAACAATGAAGTACCCACGACAGCATCAGATCGAAGAAGTCAGCCCAGACGTTCGCCCCGGTCTGCGACACAGTCTAGCATATACGACCCGCCTGATACATCTAAGGAATCTATTGCACAGGTCGCTTTGGCGATGCAGGCTGTCCAAGACAATACCGAGCCTGACGTAGAGCCCGACGTAGAGCCCGAAGTAGAGTCCGAAGTGATTCAAGAAGCAGAACCGTCACCAAGTGCGGGTAGCCCCGAACAAGCGTCCCCAGAAGACGAGTCGGAAGCAATCGCATTGCCTACTCTGCCCGATTCGAATACCTCACGCTCACCGACGACAAGACAAAGGACACGTTCCAGCCTGGTGGGACCCCGGAGTTCGCCTCAAGAGACTAATACTAAGACACGAAACCGTTCGCATCTGGGCGCTGTTCCGCTGTCCAGCGCGAGAATACGAGAAGCTCAACCTGATGAAATTCCAGCTTCATCATCGCCACTGGCGCGAAAAGCCCGAAGAAGTGATGCAGCTTCGACTATTCGCAAGCGAAACTCGCAGCTTCAGAGTTCACAGCTTGCCGAAGAGAACCTCGTCAACGAGCCATCACCAAACCAACAAACAACCCGTAGTCCCGCAGCTAGAGGCAGAGGGAGACCAAGATCAAGAGTTGTGGAGGAGCCGGTTGAAGCCGAGGTTGAGGAAGATGCAGATGCTGAGGCGACCGAGGAAGAGGTTCCTGAAGAAGAGCCCCAGGAGCCAGAAGAGGAAGAAGTGGCCGAAGAAATCAACGAAGTCGAAGCAGCAAAAACCTTACGACGAAAACGCAATAAGCGAAAGGAAGCATCACCATCACCTAACGTGGAGACAGAAGAAGAACAAGAAGGAGGAGAAGACGAAGTCGAAGAGTCTGTGCCAAAACGACGTCGTGGTAAGACAAACAGGAGCCCAGCCACCCAGAAACAGCCAGGTCAAAAGAAGAGGAAAAAACCACAGGAGAAGGGGCCAGACGAACTCGCTGTGGAGGACAAACGAATTCGGGGGCTCAAGAAGGCTGCAAAGGATCGCCGAGTCAGCGATGGGTCGGCTATCGAAATCACTGTTCAGCGCTTCGTCAATGTCAAAACGCACGGCGAGGGTGCAGATGAGGAAGATCCGCTCTCATCAGAGGTGCCGTTTGTGACACGAGGGGAGACCGTTGTTGATGTGTTTGCTCAGGTGTGCCTGGAGGTTATTGACTCTACACTCATGCAGCTCTACGAAATGGCCACAACGACGGACGATGGGGACAAAAAGAAGGAATACCGAATAAAGATAAGAGCGATTGAAGCGTACAAAGAAGAACTAACGTCACGGCTGCTGCAACATGTAAGTGCATTTTCTGGAAGGATGTGATCTCTGGAAGCTGATTGATGAAAGGCCATCCATCTGAATGATTGGCACGCCCTCCGCAAAAGAGTTCGTCTCGTACACCGGGAGAAATTAGCGCTGCGTGAGGAAATTATGCGTCTAAAAGCAGAACAAGAGCAAGTTTCTTTACGTCAAGACGCAGTACGCATCAAGCACGAGAACGATAGCAAAGAGTCAACAGTAAGAATGAAAGACGGCATAATGAGTAGAGTCCCAGCTGACCTTGACAGTACCAATTGGATACCTCAGCTCTGATGCATGACGTTGAACTTGCTGTCGAACGAGGGCGAGACGCCCCCGAATTATCGCGCGCTGAAGAGAAGAAGGCTGAAATAGCAAACCTTGAGCTGCTGGTGGCTCAGATCGCAGGTGAAGCCAGCTCATCGAGCGCGACGGGCGGAATGTTGAAGCAAGTCAAAGATTTCAACGCCTTTCTTGAACGGGCAGCAGTTGCATTGGAATCAAGATGAACAATTTTGCAGCTCATTTTGGCTCGCTTCATCATATACAGGGATATCATTATTTTTGATTTCTCAGTTAATCTTGGCCTTGCTAAAATCCATCTCGGGATGCTGTTCCTGGAACTTCTTGAGCATATCCATCCTCTTTTGCTCATCCGATGAGGGAAGACCCTTTTCTTTCTGCTGCTGATCGAACATCATCTTCTCAACCATGCCGCGAGTTTCGCCGTCTAGGTCGGAGAGCTTGCTTGAGTCGGGCTGGATCTTGGTGACGTCGATCTTGGGGGCGTCGGTGACGACGTGCGCCCACCATTCCATCTTGTTCACCTTGTCGAGGTGAATCTCGACTGTCTTGGTGCCATCTGCGTTGGTGGAGAGAGTCCAGGTTGAGTCGTCGACTAGAATGGCATGAGGGAGATCGCCCTGAATAACGTCAGTCTCTGATTCATGTGGAAAGAGAGGTGATAGATGCACGGGCAGCATAAACAAGTCGCCTGGATCACATGTGTGATTTACCTTGATGATAGGATCCTGGCCTTTGATACCAGCCTGGAGACTCTGCCTCTTAATGTCAATGAGCAGATCTCTCGACTTTAGGTTTCCAGGGACATTGAAGCTGATGTCGAGATCGGAAATAGTCTGAATCCACTTGTAAGGCAGAGCAGCCTGCTCTTCGTTCTCCTTGGCCTGAGCGGCAGCATTCTCAGCTGCGGTGGGTTCTAATGATAGCTATGAGTAACGATGGTCATGCTTTCTATATGCGCACAAGACGGTGACAAGTCTTGATCAGAAGGAAATTTAGAGATACGAAAACCTACCGTTGTCAGCCATGATATTTGTCTGATTGTTTGAACTGCGAGTTGTCTACAAGAAAAAGACGTGATTATTATAGAGAGAAGTTGATGGGCATGGATGGAAGCTCTGGTCTGAAGTGAGGGAAGGCTGACACATTCGTCTCATAGAGGGGCAGCTAACGTGGCGTGGGTCGGATTTAGCCAGTGGGAAGCCTTCCGTTAAAGCGTCCCCTGTTGCTTGCCTGTAGCATTCTCTCAGCCGTGTTACACAACGAATTGATCAGCATCCAACAAAGAAGAAAAAAACAAAACAAAAGAAGTTGCCGACTGTTGTCTCTCGTCTTAGGCATCCTCGCCCTCCCGACGACTACGAACCTTCCGTAACTGCATATCTTTCTTGACTACTCACACCTACCGCTCATAATGTCGCGTCCAGGCGCCGTCTCAATACGCCATGCTACAGACAGCAGCACAGCTCTCCCACCAGATCAGGACGAAACATGCCCCGTCTGCAAAACAACCCGCTACTTCAACCGCGATATGGAGTTTCGTATCAACCCAGAATGCTATCACCGAATGTGTAAGACCTGCGTAGAGCGTATCTTCAAGGACGGCCCCAACCAGTGTCCCTACGCAGGCTGCCATAAAACCCTCCGACTTCGTGGGTTCAAGTCCGCCTTCTTCGCCGATTTATCTATTGAGCGAGAAGTCGACATCCGAAAGCGCGTCGCAGCGGTATTCAATAAGAACGAGGAGGATTTTGAGACGTTGGAAGACTGGAATGACTACCTCTACATGGTTGAATGTTTGACGAGTGACATGGTCTCTGGTAACGATGAGGAACGACGGAAAGCAGAGGCTCAGCTTTCAGATTGGGAAGCTCGACACAAGGCTGAGATTGAGCGAAACAGAAAGTTGGCGCGTGAGACGGATGAAGCTCGTAGAAGACGTATCGCAGAGGAGGAGCACATCGCGAAGCAGCGTCGTCTGGAAGAGCATCAGGCTGAGTTGGACGAGAAGGCGAACGCCAAGCGATTCAAGGAGGAGATGCTTGATTCTCTCCAGAATGCAGAGATGGGACGTGCCACAGAGGCCATGAACAAGATCATGCTCAAGAAGAGGGGGCAGTCAAAGAGAGATGCTGCGATGGATGTTGCAGGTGCAGCAGGCGGCTTGTCAATCCGTGGCCTTCGCGAGAAGAAAACACACGTTGTGGACGACAAGCCATATGATCCCTACGGAGGCCTAAATACTCTACCCGAGCGTGTCGACGTTTCGCCCGAGAAGTTGGCGGGATACAGCAACGAATGGGTCGACATCACACGGACCAAAACGGAGTTCAAGGCTGGAGGCTACAGTCCGGATGAGTACCTCTACAGAGCCTTGTTCGAGGCCTTTTCAGGACTGGGGGTGTTTGTGGCTGAGGAGAAGCTTGATAAGAGTGTGGCTACTCTCGGAGCCAAGGAGGCAGCTGCTACGGGTGTGACGGCTGGGAAGATGGATGTTGATGATCCTTTCTAAATCGTTTTCGTTAAGGTTATGTTTTGTTTTACGTTGGGCATAGCTATGGCGTTCAAAGGTGGTTTTGAAAATGGGCTCTTGTAGTAGATCAAGAAATAAGGGCTTAGCAAGAGGGTATCATAAACAGAAAGGGAATTTACACGAATGAAAGACATGGTAGAATTGTTGACGAGATAATAATGGCATTGATATTTTAAGACTACTGTTTACACTATACCAAGAGAAACACCTATTTAAGGAAACACAGAGGAGACAAGGAGACCCCAGGGGTGAAGGAGGGAGCAGCGGGGGGGTTGGCGACGTGATGCTCGAACGTAAACCCTCATGGCGAAGATAGTCCCGTCCTACTCCTTGGGGGTTCCCATCTCATCCCAATAACGCCTCGCTTTGTATGCGGAAAACAGGGGTTAAAAATGAACAAAGAAGATAGAAGAGCGCGAATATGAGCCCCACAGCCCAAGGCAGTCGGAGGAGCAAGTAGTTGTTGTGGTATAGTAATTGATACGATAGCTCCCAAAAAAGAAACCCAACATGTGCGCCGTGCGGATGTCAGTGTCAGTGTCAGTATTTTTAATTTTATTGTTGCCAAGGACTCTGCTGTGCGGGACGAGGAAAAACGGGTATAGTTGGGAGATGGTCGAGGCCTCCTCCGATGGGAGTCTGGTTGTGTTGCCATCCCAGGCCTGTGTCGTGGTTTACAAAGGCGCCTTGTCGGAAGGGGTTGGTTGTACCAGTGGGTTGAGGAGCGAGAGCACCTTGGTTCTGTAGTTGTTGATCTTGGGGTTGAGGTTGAGGCTGGACAGGTTGCATCGTGTTTCGCGCAAAGGGGTTTGTTCCCGTTGGGGTGGGTTGAAGTGGTGATGCGCCCTGTTGGGGTTGTTGCTGGAAGGGTGAGTTGGATGCCTGTGCGTATGGAGAGGTTGTAGGCTGTTGGGAGGCTCGAGCAAAGGGATTCGTGGATTGACGTTGCAGAGCAGGCGTCGTTGATGCGACAGAGGGCATGGGGTTGTTTTGGATGCCGGTTTGCTGAGCCATGAGCATGGACTGGCGGAATGGATTGGTGGTTCCCGTTTGCATGGGTTGAAGCATCTGAGGTTGTGTAGTCTGAATGGGAGACGTGCCGGGGAAGTTGGCTACAGAATCCTGGGGAATCGGAGCGAGAGAGTTGGGCTGAAAGCCTGCCTGCGGCGTGAATCCTCCAAAACCAGCACCGGTGAAATTGGGCTGCATTGTCTGCGGCTGTTGTTGGATGAAGCCAGGGGCTGGCTGTTGTTGCTGTGGCTGTTGAAAGGGGCTGTTGGAAGCAAAGCCGTTCTGCTGGAAAGGAATGCCTGTTGGCTGTGGCTGCTGGAAAGGCATGGCATTTATCTGCGGCTGAGGTTGTTGCTGCGGCTGTGGGTTGACGTTCATCGGCGTCTGGTTCTGCTCTATCGAGTCGAAGAAGTCGATCAAGTCAGGGTCAGGACCCTTGGCAGGTTGTGGTTGCGATGCAGTCTGGGTGTTGGACGAAGAACTTTTGCTGACAGGAAAGGGGTTGTTGGACGCGGGCTCAGGGAAGCTGTTGTCTTTCTTGGTGGCACCAGCTCCAAAAGGCTTGGAGCCTGAACCACCAGACTTCTTGACGCCCTGCTCAGCAAGATACTGTCTGCGATGAATCTCAAAGTCCGGATCGTTGAGATATTCCTCAAGCTGTCGTCCCAGGTTCACGGGCGCATGCTTGAGCTTAGGGACCTCGACCCGAGTATGATGCTCATGCTGCCTCGCTACACTAAGATACTGAACCACATAATCAGTCTGGCGGGTGAATTTTCGATAGATGGCCATGGCACGCTCCGCATCGACCTTGGACATCTCAAAAAAGTTACCTAAAGTGGTCTCATTAGTAAGTGAGGCAGGCTGAGACAGGCTGGGGCAGGCTGAGAAGGGTACATACCAAGAATGTTGATGAGTCCCTGGTTAAGAACCTGGAACAGTGCTAGCAGGTCCAACACTAGCAATCGAAAGACAGTAATTGTAATTTCATTCTCGGGTTCGTTCTCCATGACCTGCGGACAAGTTAGTTGGGCGGGATGTAACTCTACTTTCCAGGCTCCATTACTTACGTCGCATTTTAATAGCGCCTCGAGTTGACTCTGAACTGACTCCGTTTCTCGTAGGAGGCCTTTCTCAACCGACAGCTTCTCGAGTCTCGATTCATGGGCGCGAACCCAATCCGTTTTCGTATCCCGGTATGCGCGTGCTCGCTCGTTCAGATAGCTGGCGTAATGTCGAATATTGCGTCCCTGTGTTTGGGCTGCGGGGTGTTAACACTCAAGATTAAGCCAATCTGTTAAGAAAAATATAACACCTACCATCGGTAAAGCTGCTGATGGCAAGCATATTACGGTGTGTAGCTAGGAATGCAAGTGTCACGTCAGGCGCACCCTCGCGAATCATAAGGTGGACGGTGATGAGACTCTTGAAGACGACTGTCCATGTTGAGTCGCGTAATCGAAAGGAGAGCGCACGAAAGACTTCGCCAATGCCGGCTTCACCAGAATGCGTAGCGACGAGTAGATGCTCGATATACTTTGTCTTGGGAGGAGCATTCTAGACGTTCGTTAGCTTAAAGTTTTAATGAATCATGGGCACATGTAACATCCGGGTCCACGCCCAGCTTAGCAGCGCATGTGTCGGAGACCAATGTTGCC
The DNA here is from genome assembly GCA_013623525.1 of Fusarium dimerum. Taxonomy (NCBI): domain Eukaryota; kingdom Fungi; phylum Ascomycota; class Sordariomycetes; order Hypocreales; family Nectriaceae; genus Fusarium; species Fusarium dimerum. Next base: position 23,956 of record JABGLY010000586.1, read on the forward strand.
CAGAGATGCCACCAACGGCGGTTCTGTAGAGAGCGAACACGTGGAAATCAGGTACGAACCTTGATCTTTGTTGCGCCCTTGACGGACTTTTCGAAGGAGCTTGACATGATGTCAATCTACGGTATCTTGGACAAGCTGGAGTAATGGGATGGATAGTCGGATAACGATATATCGGTCTCGGAGGACGGTTGAGGGAAGCTTCGAAGACAGCAATGCTTGTTGAGTACGAATGACGAGGCGCAGCGAAGGCCGGTGATCCGAAAGTTATAAGGAGATTGAGGCGTGAGCTGGAAGTTGGATATAGTCGACTACTCGTCCGCCGTCGTATTCGTGACAAGAACCGAGCTCTTTGGTCAGAAAGTCCAGGTGGAAGACGCAAAAAGATAGAGACAGATAACTCCGTAGTCTAAGGTTAGGTACAGAGAGGTTAGGAAGAGCCAAAGAGTTGTCCAAGGATCCGCATCCAGCACCGGGGGGTGGGTGTGTGCGAGGGCGTGGACTTCCCGAAGTTGCGCGTGGGGTGTGCACTGGTGTGTTCAGGTTGTCCCGTTAGGTTGGACTTTTTTGGAGGTTGGGCGACAGTTGGTGGTCACTGAGCAGAGATTAGGGAGGTTAAAGGGGGACCTTCGGGGCAGGGGGTTTGGTGGTGAAAGCGCAGGTAGACTGCTAGCATTTACAGGGTTGAGAGGGGATGGTGGCGGGTGCAGAATGCCACTGTAATTCCAAGGGATCTCATGGTGAGTTTTGCAGTTATGGCGTCACTGTGGGAGCTCATAGAGCAACTAAGCTCCACTGAATTCGGGAGAGATGGAGATGAGATGGAAATTTGATTACGACGTGCCCAAGATTGTCGTGTCGTGATGGGTGGATATTGGAAAAGTCCATGTTTGGATAGGCTAAAAATCAGGTTGCTCATGTATTACAACATCAGTCTCATACCTCCTTTGCACAACCTCGAGATTAATACAATGAGGCATACGTGGACTACAAAGACATGAGCTACACAGTCGTCCAGCCTGCGTTATCTGGAGCGATGGAAAACAAGACGGAATTCACGAGAATGAATTCAAAACAGCATGACAGAGAATCGGCAGAAAATAATATTATCATTGTTATTACTATTGTTACTTACCTCTTCGAATAGGCTCAATGTCTCGAGTCAACCCAAGACTTCCCAGGTGACCCAACAAGCCCGATCGTCTAGATTCCCTTTCCATTATTAATAAGTCAGAGCTTTTTTCCATCGCGTCCGATGCAAAACAAGGTCGGTGTGTCGAACGCCCATTTCATGATACCATTCCCTCCTCGCCCCGAGACCACTTAAGCTGCCCGAAAGCAGAGGGTTTCGAGGTCTGGAGAGACGGCATCGCATCAAATTATACACGCGGTTCTCATCATCTGCAGGTAGTAGGTTAGTCTTCTGCTTCAAAAGTTGAAAGAGTCGCGGTTGCGGACGTAGGTAGTACTCACATTTATTTGAATGGAAGGGTCATGAAGAGAAAAAGAAGAAAAGGAAAAATGAGAATCGCGGCTCGAAGAATTTAAAGCTAACATGTGGGGTGCGCCCCGGGGGAATACTTCGGCTGAATTGATTGACCGAAGGTCACGAATTCGAGATAGGAAAATGATGGGAATATTCAAAAGATAGAATTGCTACGTCTAACGCTATACTTGGATGCCTAGATTGGTAAATCTAAATATGATCGTTTCTGAGGTCTGATTTGAACAGCTCTCTGGCTATCTATCGGGCAAAATTAGGTACCCATGGGCTTAACAAATATTCCATATTCGCGAACTTGTCCCACGGCTCCTCACCGAACTCACCTTGATTTTCTGCAAGATCGACCCACCAACATCTCACGATCATGACTTGACTCTGTCAATTGTGCACCACACCTCTTGAATATCGCTGAATATGCTTCCTCTTGGTCGCTGTAGCTCAACGCTACGTCGATGCCCCCTTAGTTTTCTACGAACTCGCCAATGCCTCCCGAAAGCCTTCTCCCAGAGCTCCTTCGTCGCATCCAAAGCTGCGGTGCGTCCTGCGCAGGACGAACTATTGGCTACTTGGGATAAATGTATGTGATTATCTCACGAATAGACTTGTCCAAAGCTCAAGTTCCCTAGACAACAATGCAGATGTTCCTCTAGAATACGGTAGTGAGGGGAAATGTGTTGGATTCCTAGGAAAGAGGAGGAACGTTTCCAAAAGCCTTTCGTTTGCGGATCTTACGACCCCCTCTGGCCAAGTCCTCCAAATCTGCTCCGATGCAGGAAACGATGCCGACGCCCACTCTTTATTCCGCCAAATCCCCGCCAATAGCCCTGTTCTCGTCAACATCCGACAAGCAGCTGCTGATGCTAGTCGTGAAGCCCTGAACGAAACTTCTTCCAAGACCACCGTCTACCTACAAGATATTCGTGCTCTCAATAGCGTGCCTCAGAACCTTATAGTCACACCCGAAGTTCAGTTCCCTCCTACGAAACGCCACTACCAAATCCGATTCCACCCTGAACTTCAAGCTCGCCTGAAGTTTAGATCATGGCTAAAGGCTGAGCTCAACCAAGGCCTCTTGCAGAAGGGTTTCACCGATATTGAGACCCCAACTCTCTTCAAGTCCACTCCCGAAGGCGCTCGAGAATTTCTTGTGCCTATGCGACAAAAGGGAATGGCATATGCACTCGTGCAAAGCCCTCAACAGTACAAGCAGGTTCTCATGGCGAGCGGCATTTCACGATATATGCAATGGGCACGATGCTATCGCGACGAGGATTCTCGAGCAGATCGTCAACCCGAATTCTCACAACTGGATATGGAGTGGTCTTTTGCCGGTGCCTCGAGAGTTCGACAGGATGTAAACGATATCATTTTGAAGGCTCTTGACAATCTGCGGCCAGCGCATAGCTACAAGGATATCCGAGGGGAGACTGTCCCGGTCATATCAGAGATTCCTGATGGTCCTCGTTCAGCAGATGAACATGTCGCTCATCAGTTCACCACACTCAAGTTCCAAGACAGCATTGCGGCTTATGGAATTGATAAGCCAGACTTGCGTATCCCGAACAAGGTATTAACCGTGCTCTTAGATGTTGTTTTATTACTAACAACTCCAGATTCATGCTTTGCCTGACCTCGAACCTTATCAGCAGTTTGTCAGCATGATCACTCACTTAGATGATCCTCTGATCGAAGCATTTACATTCCCTCTAGATGGCTGCTCCCCAGATGAGGCGCGTAAATTTGTAATCAAGTTCATGGATGAACTACCTACAGCGTTGGGTGAGAACCCTGACGGAAAGCCCCAGGTTCTCGTTTGCGATTCAAGAAAGCCCCTCAGTGGGTTTTCATCTCTTGGTTTCGAGTTCCAGAATGTCCTTGATCTTGTGTCAGAAGGCAAGGAGATCAATGATGGGGACTTGGTTGTCTTCCAAGCTCGTGAGAAGCCTAAAGGTCAATACTGTTCCGGATCAACAAAGATCGGTGAGATTAGAAGCATGCTTTGGAAGGCCCTGGTGGAAGCTGGCTACATGAGCAAGCCCCGTCTTGGTGATCCTGGGTCACTCCAGTTCGTCTGGGTGACCGACTTCCCCATGTTTAAGCCTGTGGAGGAAGGAGAGCCAGGCCAGGAGGGTAGTGCAGGCATCGCTGCCTCCCATCATCCGTTCACAGCGCCTCTATCAAAGACCGACCTTGAACTGCTATTCACAGATCCTCTGCAAGCCAAGAGTGCGGCATACGATCTTGTCCTCAACGGTGTTGAAGTCGGTGGCGGCAGTGAACGTATTCACATAGCAGACGTGCAAGAATTCATCATGCGCGATATTCTCAAGATGACGGACAAGCGGATCAACGACTTTGCACATTTATTCGAGGCACTGCGCTCAGGGTGTCCTCCACATGCCGGCTTTGCGCTTGGCTTTGATCGATTGGTCGCCCTCATGACAGATACAACAACTGTTCGAGATGTCATGGCGTTCCCCAAGACGATGAAGGGCGAGGATCCATTCGTTAAGGCACCGAGCAAGTTGACCAACGAGCAGCTTGAGCCTTATGGGTTGCAACTCAAGGCTAAGGGTGGACAGTAACACACTATTACAAGATCGTTGCGACAAAAAAAAAGTACAGCTGTCCACGGACTGTACTCTGTATATTAATGTAAGATTTAGGTTACGCTAGCTTTCTGTACTACTCGGATAACGCATAGACTCTCATATAGACTCTTCATATTTCCGGTTCACACCAAACCTGCTCACAATTTGCACTTGCTGGAAAGCTTGTATTAAGATGAGTCAATGAAATATCGCTTTGTAGGTTCTATGCCTTAGTAAACTGTATGGTATCCCCTATCCCCTCTTGTATGTCTGTTCTGTCCCTGTTCTGGAGCACCCCTATGGGGTTTGCTTAATATCCCAATTCCTTGAACGCCTTGAAAATCAAATGCAGAGCTCACGACAAGTTTTTAAGCCAAGACGAAGCCAAAGGCTGTGGCACCGAGAGCAACCATGATGGCAACAACACCAGCCTGGCCCTTGAGGCTCCCAGCGGCGTTGTCATTGTCGTTGTTGTTATCATCGTCATCGTCATTATTCAGGGCTGTCTCAGCACTGTTTCTGGCACTCTCGATGAAGGTGCTAGCCTCGTTGATCCTGCTGGCAGCCCATGTCTCTGCGCCGTCCAGGGCAGTGCTCGCGTGAGAGACCTTGTCCTCGACCCAGGTCTTTCCCTTGGAGTAGAGTGACTTGGCTTCATCGCCAGCATCGTCGACAATGTTCTCGGCGGAGGAGATGATGTCGTCGAGATCGCGCTTGGCGGGGGCTTCAGGGGAAGCGGTGATTTCAGGGTGGGCAATGCGGTCTACGAGGGCTTCAAGAGCGGCGTTCTGACTTGGAGGTTGTTAGTGGGTGTGTCTATTAGAGTAGGGTTTTAGAGAGAACATACTCTTCATCGCGGATCTGGTTGGCAGCAGCGAAGCCGGCAGCGGCGAGCATAGAGATCTTGAGGAAATGCATGATTGATGAGACTGTTTACTTAATGGTTGTTGTTGTGGTGTGTATATGAGTGTCAAGGAAATGTGATAAAGTGTTAGATAGAGTAAACCTGGGGTAGGTAAGGGACGTGGGATATGGGGTATTTATGGATGTTTGGTTTAATTTAATATGAGTCTGATAGATCCAAGGACTGTGGAATATCGCTTCTTTAATATACTTTACCTGTTTCACATCACTGCCCGTTTGTCAACCCTTGTTACACCAGGCAAACCGGGCTGTACAACCAAGTGACAACAACTTCATTAGAGGCGAAAAAAAAAATCCCTCCCAACTCAGCCAGTCAAGATCCAAGTTGTTGCATTCTTCAGCCCCTGGTGTCGATCTTCCAGGCCCCCTTTTTTTCTTCTACGGGTACAAGCTCTGTATGCTGTCATCTCACTACGTAGCATGTCATTCATCGATTTTAGAGCCGTTTGGTGCTCTCTTTTTTCCCTGCTTGGACTTCTTAGTCTATTTTCTCTTTTTACCCCTGCCTTAGCCATGGCCCTTGAGGTGCCACGCAACCCTAAGCCGCAGCAATTTCCGCGTTACTTTCAAAAGAACATTATCCATCGTATAGTCGTATCAACGTATTAACGTATTACTGTACTCGTGGTGAAACAACTTACGGTGCGCTTGGAGTGAGTCTACAAGTCTGTTTGTGGCGATCATATTAGAAGGAATTGAGACAGGCGGACGCAGTAATGCGTTATTGCCTCGATCTGGAATGGTGGCTACGACGTCACTCAGAAGCATAGCCATTCCACAGTTAACAAGGGGATTGATTGTCCAGTATTGTACCTGAATCATTGATTTGTAGTGCGGTTGTCTCAAGGTTAGGTCCAAGTGGCGGTATGTACCGGGTTGATCTCTCCTTGATCTGGAACGGTAAAAAAACAATGCCATTTCTAAGGCAGACGAAAGGGGCACAATTCACATTGCACATTTCGAGAATGCTATTCTTAGTGATACGCGTGGTTTGCCAGCCACGTGAGGCGTTGTTTAGCGTCAGCAAGCGGCGCAGCAATAGTGCCAAGGACTCCCATGAAGCTTCTCTCGAATCTGTTTCGTCAATAGAAGTCTATCATTACGTCGCAGCACCAGGAGCAGTGCTTGATCAATTCTCACGTGGCATATGACCCGATTCGATGCATATCTGAGTTGGAGATGTCGACATCGTTACAGCATTGAGTTTATCGGCCTCCTATGACAGCCATGTCGGCTGATGCAAAAAAGTAAGGATTAAATCAATATTGGCCCTTCCAACGCCGTATCAGTCTATCTATTCAACCCAAACCATACCATACCATACCGTTTACATGTTCTTTAAACGCCTCAAAGGATGCGCCTCAGTGTTAAACACCCACTCATCCAGACTTATAAACTCTTCATCTGAGAATATGAGCCACAGGTATTTAAGTGTTTCAGCAAGCCAGAAACTCTCCATGGAATCCAGATGCGTCAGCTCATCTCTCATGATATCCTCCACTGCTGAAAACGCTGCCTCCGTCTCTGTGGCTCTGCGGATAGAAGTCCACATCTTCCATGCGATATCCCTGAGGTCCTGCTTGCCGGTGATGCGGTAGAGGATGAAAATACTCTCAATAGCTTCCGGTCGCAGATAGTAACCCCGATCCCGTGCTGAGAATCCGGGTGGGTTGATCTTGGATGGGTTCTGGTCGGAAAATTCGCATGGCTCTTTGCTAGGACAGGCTTTCACATTGACAACTTCTGGCATGAGACCATGGGGATAGGCAGCGTATGCGTGAGCGCATCCTCGAGCAAGCTTCTCTCCGATTTCAACTTGGTCCTCTTGAGAAAATATTTTGCCCCCGATAGCAAACATACCACCCGCGAAGCAGCCAAGATGCTCAACATGAGGGGTGAGCTCCTGGTAGGGTTCATCATGCCTCACTCCTGCCTGGCCACTTCCAAGCATGAGTATATCCTCCTGTTGGGGTAAACTAGGACGGAAAACGAGGTACTTGATGGCAGCGTCGGCAGCAAGACGGTACATCTTCCCGTACATGGGCTCAAGGCCACCCAAGAGAGTGTATTGCTTGATGAGATATTCGTAAACAGAGTCGCCATCAGCACCCAGACTGAAGCTGTGGGAATCGGGTGTAAAATTGTTGACAGCATCGATCCAGACAGGCCATAATCCAGGGATATAAGTCTGGTTTTGAGTTCGGTCAAACTGCTGGCTAATACTGTTGATAGCATCGTAGTACTTGGGGTTGCCGGTCAACTGGGAAAGACGGGTAAACTCAAGTGTCATGCTTCCAAGAGAAACACTGCTCTGACTGTTCCCAGGAAAACTCCTCCCTTTCCGCAGATCGTGAAAGCTGACAGAGTGCGGGGGTAGATGTTGGTTGTTGTCCATGGTAGCGTATAGCAGATCACCCAATTCGATGGCCTTAGCCAGTAGTGCTTCCTCACTACTGAGCTCATAGGCAGAGAGCAGGCCACCAAGATATCGGATGTTGGTTTCAAAGACGTTGAATTCATCGCTTGAGGGCTGATCCCAATCCAGACGGGCAACATACTCAACAGCTCTGTAAAATTCGGGCTTCATATCCATAAGCCATAGTGTGTCCAAATTGTCAACAATCGTAGCGGCCCAGCCGGCGAATGTATCCTTTGCACCAAGACTAACAGGCTTGAGTTCATCGCGTCCCCATGCGTGAGCCTCGTACGCGGCCCATGATTTGACAAAGGCCTGTTTGACATCTGTGCGTCTTTGTTCCAGCGTTTCTACATCTCTTTTTCTCAGATCCGAAGTTGAGAAATCATGCTGAATACGTGGCAGATCAAGAGCTTCGCCACGAGGGGGGCTGACCATGTCCTGAGTTTGAATTGGGTGTTTTAGAGGGTGCTGTGCCCAATCGTAACTGCTCGGTACGAGTTGTATGCGGGCATGGTAGATGGAAGTATATGAAACGTGATTAAATCCAATAACGAGTAAAATAGCAGCTAGAATGAATGTTAGAAACCGAGTTGGCGTGAGGCGGAGGCTGAATCCCATAATAGCAGATGGATCAAAACAAGAGAGCGAATGTTGACGAAGGGAGAAATAAGGGAAGAACACAGTGGAAAAAGGATTGACAAGAAGATAGTATTAAAGCAAAACAAAAGGAATCTACACAATGGATGTTTTAGAAAGAGTTTTCAAAACTACAACAGAAACGATGGCTCTCCCTTATTAGCAACTCAAATGTCAGGTTCTCGGCGACCGGAGCAAGTCTAATACGGAGGGAAACAGGAGTTTTACAAGGGACAGGATATTCAGGGGGTGAGGGTCTTTCTCTCTATGTCCTGGGCATCCAGCGTCTATTCTTGGAATGATCTTGGATGGATGCTGCAAGGGGACGGGGTTAATGTGGAGGTTTTATTGATCAATTATTGGGGACTTATGCTGATGATCATGCTTCAACCTAAAATACTGTTTCAGCTTTTTGTGATGGTCTTTGCTTGTTAGTCATGAGTGGCGGTATTAATACTTTGGTTTCCTGGAGTTGAATTGGAATTATGAATAGCCAAAGAAATACTCAGTTGTAAGAACATGCAACTTGTTGGTTAACGTGATTCAGCAGCAGCATAATGATTATCGATATTTATTCACCACATCTACCGCATAACTTCAACAAAAGATGGATTAAAGTTAGCGGCTTCTTGAATTCAAGATGAACCACTCGGATCGTGAAGGGGGAAAAAAAAGTTGCCGAGACTACCGATAATAGTGCCATCAAAAGACACCTAACTTACCCTAACTTACAGGTCGGTCAGACCAGTCAGTACCAGTCAGTACCAGTACTAAACGGGGCAGACAGTGAGGCTGGTCTCACGTCCCCACCAGCCACAGGCTCATTCATCACAACATCTCACCGCCAAAAATCTGAGTTATTCTGCCGCTTTTTACTCAACTTTTCGGTTTTGCATCAACCGCAGCGCTACCACATCACCTTCCGTCGTCATTCTACACTCTCACAGTCGCCCGCAATGTCTTCCCTAAGAAACGCGGTTCAGCGCCGCCCTCACCGTGAACGAGCTCAGCCTCTTGAGCGTCGTCGTCTTGGTCTTCTTGAAAAGCACAAGGTTTGTCTCTTCACCCCACCATTCGTCACCCTCTTACTGACCCTATTCTCTACTCTACAGGATTACTCTCTTCGAGCCAAGGATTTCAACCAGAAGAAGAAGCAGCTCAAGAATCTCCGCGACAAAGCCGCTGAACGCAACGAAGATGAATTTTACTTTGGAATGTTGTCTCGAAAGGGACCTGGCTCGCGTATTCAGGATGGCAAGAGTTGGAGCGGCACAGTTCAGGGTGATCGTGGCAACAAGTCTCTGGATGTCGAAACCGTGCGCTTATTGAAGACACAAGATATCGGCTATGTTCGCACGATGCGACAGGTTGTGTCAAAGGAGGTTGCTAAGCTAGAGGAGCAAGTGATTTTGACCAGAGGGTTCGACAAGCTGGACCAGGACGAAGAGGAAGAGGAAAATGACGATGACGACGACGAGTTCGATTTCTCAGCACCTATGCGACCGAAAGCCCCCCGTAAAATCGTATTTATGGACAACGAGCAACAGCGGGAAGAGACCATAGAGCAGCACATGGACGACGAAGATGGAGAACCAGATAGCTTTGAAGGCTTTGACTATGACGAAAAGAAAGAAGGGCCCGAGTTTGAACGTGCCAAGGCTCTCCGTCGTCTAAGAAAACAACTCGAAGCGGCACGCAAGAAGCTCAAGGTTCTCACTGACGCAGAATCCGAGCTGGAGATTCAGAGAGCCAAGATGGCAAAGACGGCGACGTCAGGAGGAACTACGCGAAAAGGAAAGAAGATTATGGTCAGGACACGCAAGCGATGAGAAATTGAAAAAGAAGATTCTTGTTTCTTTTATTTTTAACTCGTCGTTTCAGTCCCTTGGCTCATCAATGCCTTAATCGATACCCATCTCATCGCGGGTCCTCTTAATGACTACAATGATACATAACAAAAAGAGAAAATTTTGAACCAAAAGAGATTACCCATTTCATTACGCTAAACTCCGATCATGATATCCAACAAGCGAACGTTTGGTTTAGTACTTGGATCCGACACATTTGTACAATAACTTGAAAACTCCTCCGACGCATTTGAATCCGATCGTCAGTATCCAGATGATGCATGCGAACAGACCCTTGGCGAGCTTGATGGTCACCCGGATCAAGAATGGTAGCTTGTCCTCAAACTCCTTCGTCTTGCCCTTTCCTAGACTCTCGTCTTGACTCTCGACGTCAATCTCGAACGACTCCATCTTTCGTCTCTTTTTCTCCTCCTTCTTGTTGTTCCTCTCTTCCCTTCTGCTGCTTCTGCTCCATCTCCTCTCTTCCCTGCCCGCCAGAACCAGTGGTGGTGGCGGTTCAAACACCTCAGCGGCAGGCGTGTTCTTTTCGTCCGCAGACGCAACAAGTAGCAGTGCTGTTACGGCGACATCAATGATGAAGTACGACTCGATCTTGGACGCGATGCCGGTGTCGACCTCGAGCCACCCACTACCTGTGCCGTCGCGTGTCAGCTTGGCAAGATGCTGGGGAGACTCGTGATGTTCGAGAGTATACTCCGTGCGTGACCAGGCAGGTGAGCGCTCGATAGTGACACAGAATGGTGTAGCAAGCGCAGGGTGGACGAGGAAATGGTTGGAAGTGTCTTCATCCCAGACAAGACGAGCACATTCTCGCTCAGCTGTCATGACAGCGGTGGCATCGTTGGCCTTCTCGATGGCCATCTTGGTTGCAGGCGAAGGCATGAGGAGAGCCACAAGACCATCATTAGGGGGATGCTTGCGCGACTCCTCTTCGAGGGTTGTGCTCAATGCTTCCTGCCAGTTCTTGTTGTCAGTGATCTTAGAGCTGCTGCTGCTGCTTCCGTGACCGACAACACCACTGAGAATGCTACTCGCCGAGGAGCTAGCGTCAGGTCTGGGTGCTTTGTGCACCTTGTTAGGGTCATGTCGTGCGAGAGTGACATAGGCTGACGCCGAGGTCGGGTCTATGCGGAAGTTGTAGAAGGGTTGTGAGGTGGACGACAGAGTATACACGGGCGCATCCTTCTCCTGGGTCAACTTCATACAGAAGACTCGTCCCTCTGAAGGCGATGCCTGCCATCCGTTGGTCACTTTCCACAGACTCTTGAGCTGTTCAGTTGAGCATGTCGTAGGAACGACGGGAGGTTCCTGAGGTCGACGTGGCCACCTTTGTGCGCTAGAATCGGCGCTCATGGGACTCCGTATGGGACTTCGAACGGGTGTCTGCTCGTGATACGTCTGCCTGCTGATGACAGCGCGGGGAATCTGAGCGGGGCCGACTTGTGTGGGAGCATAGTCTTGCTGGTCAAGGGGAAGTTGTGGGTTGTATGTGGGAAAGATGGAGCGCAGCGGTTGTTGGGGTGAGGCATCACTGCCCAGGGGAGGCTTGGCGATTGAACTCCTCGAGCGGTTGCTGTTGGCTCTGACGAGGGTGTTCGCTTGAGAGAAGGCAGTTTCTGAACGACCAGGAATCTCAACAGTAGGTCGAGGCTTCTGCACAGGGATCTCCTCAGGACGAGGCTGGGACGGTTCACCGCGTTGCTGGCGGAAGGGATTCGTCGGCTCGAAGTCGACTGGTGTATAAGACCTATTCTGGGGAGTCTGACAACGAGCAGCTGCCGAAGGCTCGGGAGACATGGCTCGTGGTGTTGGAGCTCGTCTTTCTGAGGGGGTGGGAGCCCTTCTATCTGAAGGAGTAGGAGCTCTTCGTTCATGAGACTCTGAGCGTCGTGGTCGCGGTGTTTGGTTTCGAAATACTGGAGGAGGCTTTGAGGAGTTGGGACTAGGAAATAGAGAGAACCCTGCGGGAGTTGGTGTTGTTGACATTGTGTTGATGAGTAGTAAGCAGTCGAGTTATGTGAGTGAGTATTGAAGACTTGGAGGGAAGGGTATCAATTATAAAATCGTAAAAGACGTAAAGCGTTAAGTAGGTTTAATATGATGTAACTTGTGTAGGTGAGCTCTGCTACCGCTTCATGATCAATCAAGTAACTTGATGCTTTTGTATCAAAGGGGGACAATCGAATCAATCTGGGCTGCTCTGCAGTCTTGTCTCTGGTATGGAGGAGGAAGAGTCAAAGCCACAGGAACAAGACAAGAAACAAGAGAAGGTGAAAAGAATCGGGGCAAGCAATACTATAAACAAGAGAAGCATTGATACATTATATCGGTAAACTTCCACTATTAAACACCTCAGTATAGATAGATAGATCTATCGGTATTACTGGGTAACCTCTTTACAGAGACAATCAATTTTTTTTGGTTTTAAGCGCTCGCAGATATATTCTACCAGCATGTATGTGTATCCCAAAATAGCCCAATCGCGGGGTGTCTAGGGAACTGGACCAATTGGGTGATGCATCACACTGCATTGGCAGGCGCTTAGCAACGACCCCCCGAAGACGCGCTGAAGGGGGGTAAGGTTATTGGTTGGAAGGGTAATATTGATCGAAGGGGGAAAGAAAAAAAGAAGAGAGAGAGAGATAATATGAAGGGTATGGGTTAAATGGGTGGAGTGGCAGGGGGGAAGTGATATTGGTTGATGGGATTTGTGATGGTCATGGAGGGGGGGAGAGGAGAGGAGAGGTTGGGAAGCGGCGGTAAAGGGGAGAGATGTAGATGAGACGAGATGAGCTAGGAGATGTTAATATGGATCAAGAATTGATCTTGAGGAAGATGCCTGAAATTATATACAGCGTCGATAGTATAAATTGGTCTTCATATGAAAGTCAAGGCATAGACTATTCTACACATGTATGGATTATCATCAGTTGTTGACTTGGACATATATGCCTTGAGAAACATCACCTGAACCCGTTGTACATCATGTAGCCTCGAATCAGACCTGCCCAGTCACTCGCTTCACCTCGTGCAGCTGAAACATGATACAGCAGGGTATCGAGTGGACTAGTGATCTTACCAAGCAACACCATCTTGTATGACCCGGCAATGTCCATCTCCAACAAGCGGCAGCATCTTGTCCAGACTGACTCGTGAACCACCAACCAGGATATACCCATTCTTCATCGTAACCATGTCTTTGTTTGAACTCCATTTATCCTCTTTTTGTATAATGTTACAGGTTATATCAATACACTCTTCTTCTCTTCTTTTTTTTTTGTACAAATCCTTCCTCGTCTTCCTTCTACTCCATCTTCCGCTCCATCATCTTGAGAGCGGCGTGTGTATTTCCCCCGCTCCACCAAGATCATATAAAAACCCCCCTTAGTCATAAAAAGAAAGAAGAAAGAAAACGCCGTAGATGCACCAACAAAATCAACCTCATCTCATAGCATCACCTCCCATCCTCACTCGGCTTCGCCGTTAGCCCATGTATCCTCTCCCCCTTCTTCTCCATCTCCTTCTGCCTCGACAATCTCACATGTTCGGGTAGACCCCACCACTCGCGCATGAACTCCTCCTGGGCGGCTGCCATTCTGGCTTTCCTCTCCCGTTCGCGCTGTCGTTCCATACGCTGCTCGAACCATTGCTCTCGGGCGAGGTCGTGCTCGTCTTGGGTGGCGTGTAGTTTCATGCATCCGTTCATGGCGCGGTGTTGAGGACGGCATGCGAAGGAGACGGTGAATGTTCGACCGAGTGCGCATTCGGCGAATGCTGTGAATCATGGGGTCAGTTTGTGATTGAGGATGTGTTTGTGGTTGTGGTTATAAATCAGGTGGGCTGATGGTCGCGGAAAGACGGCATTCACATAGAAGGAAGCAAAACCCACCCTTGATCTCATCAGCACATTGTTTCCGCACATTCTGATAATAGATATCCCGGACTTGAGCCTCCTGTGAAGCCGACAAAGGTAGAGGATTTCTCGAAGGAACACCGAGCTTTTCCTGCGCCGGAGGGGTCTGAGTAGCCATTGCGGCCATGAAGTTGGAGGAAGGGATCCGGTAAAGTCGGGATTTTGTTGAGAAGTGGCAGAAGTACCACTCGATCGAAGCCCGGATTCGTGTCCTCGTATAGTAATTCCCGGTGGTCGTCGCAGAGGGGTTGAAATCCCAGCTGAAGCTACATCGGACGAGGAAGCTTGTCCGATTGTGCCAGTATGAGGTGAGGCCATTAGGTGGCAGAATTTCTGACCGCTTTCCGTTTCGGGATAATATCAGGAAGATGATAATCAGGGCCCAATTGCTTACTGATGGATTCACAATAGTACAACATATCCAAATAATGCATACTAATGCCCGATATCATCTCATAACACCATTCATATATCTTTGGGCAGGATAGACGGCACTCTTAACTCATCATCGATTGAATAAGCTAGCACACCACAATCACAATTACGATCAGAATGAGCACAAGCTCGTGTATTTGACAGGTAAATATCATAAATCAACAACCATTCCTCGGCATAAATCAAATGGATATCAAGTATACCATGTCTCAAAACATTATACATCAAGTGGATATCAATCAGCCAAAACCCTACTCAGCAAACCATGCACTCTTATTTCCTCTAGTTGTGGTTATAATTCTGTGGTGGCGGTGACACAGCAGCAGGTGGAGGCGTTGTGTATTGGGTTTGTCCTTCTCCTGAGAGCTCGCTTCCATATGGCTGGACGGGCTGCATGTATGTTGGCTGCTGCTGCTGGGGATGGGTAGAGTAGCCTTGGGCGGGAGGCGGATAGGCTGCCTGTGGCTGGTAGGGGCTTTGAGTCTGCTGGTAAGGACTCTGAGATGGCTGGTAAGGGCTTTGGGGTTGTTGGTAGGGAACGCCCTGAGGATATTGCTGGGGATGCTGAGGCTGCTGAGGAGCATACTGGCCAGCCGCAACGGGCTGCTGCTGGAACTGTTGCTGCTCGGGCTGGAAGGGCTGACCTTGGTTCTGGTATGTCTGGGGTCCGGTCATGGGTTGGGACTCAGCAGTCTTGTTCTCCATCTGGACGTTGACAGTGGTGGTGGTGTTGCTGGGAGATCCGAGTGCGAAGCGACCGTCCTTGCGGCCACGAAGGAACTGGATCAGGGTCCAGACAAAGGTGGCGATGAACAGAACCCTGGACATATGAATCAGCTGCTTGCTCACAGTATTATCACGGTTGCTGAACTTACCACACGAGAGCACCGAGACCGGCGACGGCAGCGAGAAGGGCAAGGCCAGTCCTGAAAAGGACAACACCACGCTTGAAGATTGTGCAAGACTTGCTGTTGACAACACTGCCATAGTCAACGCAGTCACCGACGTTGACATTGTAGACGAATGAGGCGCGTCGAGCAGCAGTGGCTGCCCAAGCAGCTAGCCAGAGGATGAGGAAGAAGGCATCGATGGCAAGAACAGCTACGATATGGTAGAGGCCATGCAAGGAGGGGATCTTTTCCGAGAAGACAATGTATCCGACACCGAGCCACGTCAAGATAGACTAAGGAGGGGTCAGCGTCTGCACAGGTAGTGGTGCTACAGAAGAGTGTCACTTACAACAGCAAGGCAGAGACCTTCTTCGTCGAGGTAGGCATCGTGCATGAGACGAGCACAACAGGCGAGGATGATGAGACTAAGAAGGATCTGAAGACCTCGGATGATGGTGATCCAGAGGGGTGTCTTGAGGACATGATCAGCGCTTGGCTTTTCGTTGTGCTGTTCCATTATAAGGTATTGTATATGAGTGATGCGATTTGAGGTTCGATCTAAGCTGACAGACAAGAGTCAGGATGAGGCCAGGATATCGACGTGAATATATAAGTGTATGGATTGATCTCGTATAAGTGAATCTATTATAAATCAACCAGAAGGCTTGGCATGGGAAAGAAGAAAAAAGCCAAAACAACGGGCAGGACAAGACGCCTTATACTAGCACGGATCTGTCAATTACATTGCTCCCCAACGCGCTCTCAGAAAGGGTGCTCTATGTGAGACCCTGGACCATGGACATGAAGATAGGAGGAGAACAAGGGAATTAGGAAAAGCACAAGGCAGATTTGTCTGAATCAACAACTGTAGGGCAGCCCTGAATTTACACTAGAGGTGGCTGCGACAAACAGAGAGACGCCATGGCGGGCAGATGCGTTAGCGTAGTTCAGCCGCACAAGGTTGGTAGGTATCGTGATGTTGTGAAGGCTGGAGGTGAAGATGTGCAAGTATCATGATAGGACTGGGATTTTAACGATGTTGGTCGTATGGGAGTTGGTGACTAGTATGACCCGAGTTCACCTTTCCGAGTGAGATATCGTTGATTAATATAAATCCCCTTCGTGATGTTTATCTTGTAGCATCGCTCAACGCTCGTACCATCATCACTCAGCTGAAGCACAGGTCCGGCAATTAAGACAAAAAGACAGGGGTTAGCTACGCTACATATCAACCCAACCAGCACTCACACACTCACACACGCGCCCAACCCTTGCTTTTCCTCATTGAGATTAAGAGATTAACGTTGTGCCGGCTTACCGATAGTATATTGATGACAAGGGAGGAGAACGAGTTTGTGCCCGGATCGGGGTTAACGTTGGCATTCTTTTCTATTAATTGATACAAATAAAGGCGTTTTATCTAGGCGTTTAATTGAGAGGAGTCCTGTCCAGACTAGAAGGCGTGAGAGAAACGTTGCATTTGTTCTAGGCTGGGCAGAAGGGAGAGAGGCTTTGACGGCTCATGATGGTCTTTGGTGAAGTAGAGAGAGAACGAGGACAGGCACGTCTATTAGGAAGAGGGGGCTTTCGTTTGAAAGTGCAGAAATATCCATGTAAGTGATTTCGTGCCCGTTTTCCTCATTGTTTCATTGGATGGATTATGCACACCAGCGGAATTGACAGGAATGGCATCTGCGGAATTGAGGATGCCAAATGAAAAAGGTAAGTTCAGTTATATGAAAATGCTACCCAGTTTACCTTGAGCTGAGAGAGCTGAGGTTGTTTGGTAAACCTCTTTAAGAAGCTGACACTGCTGATCTCTTGCAGGGGAGGGACCCTGGCCTCATCTGCTCTGTTTCTCAATGTGGTTATCAGTGCGGGCGGGTTGTGAAGGGGGGAGGAGGAGGAGGTGTATCCTTGCTTGTGTTCATCTTGTTTCGCCCTGCTTGTGTTTATATGTGTAACTTTGAAAGAATGACTTGAGATTGTATTAAGTGGTTTTAGAAGAATGAACAGAGAATGTGCGTGTGTAATTAACGTGGTCAGTGTATGACTCAAGTAGGATTCAGATGAACAAGTCCCTTGCTCATCTGCTATAGTAGTACTCTTGCACCGTCACTCTGATATCCTTTCTTCTGAAGGATCTTTATCCAAGCTTCATAAAACAAGTAGACCCTTCCTGTGATACATTATCGGTAGTAGAGAACCAGTAAATGTACTAAACATCGCTCATTTATTATCATTATTGCTTTTTTTTTAAATATCTTTTTACATCAAGTTTCTTCCTCCCCTATTTACCCTCGTTAGGTCCGGCAATCAGAACCTTGATGGCCTCACCACCCTTGACCTGCTTAAAGGCCTCCTCAGCCTTCTCAAAAGCAACCGTGCCCGTGATGAGCTTCTTCACATCAACCTTTCCGCTTCCCACCAGCTCAACCGCAAGCTTGTAATCACCGGCGCCATATCGGAACGACCCGCTGACGTTGACCTCCTTGATACACATGGCCATGATGGGGAATGTGATGTCAGACTTGCCCATGCCGCCCTGGACGTAGTTTCCGCCGACCTTGAGAGCGTGGATCGCGGCCTGGATGGAGGGCTCGGCACCGCTGGCGTCGATGACAACGTCGGCGCCTTCGGGGATGTCGGCGATGTTGAGGATGTTCTGGGCGTTCTCTTCGGGGGAGACTCGCTGGGAGGTGTAGATGTGGGTAGCGGCGAAGTCCTTGGCGAAGTCGAGCTTGGACTGGACAATGTCGACGCTGACGATCTTGGAGGCTCCGTAGGCCTTTGCGACGGCGGCGCACAGAAGACCGACGGGACCAGCACCCATGACAACGACCGAGTCGCCGGGCTTGACGTGGGCCTGCTTGACGATGTGGACTGCGACAGCGAGAGGCTCGATCAGAGCACCCTCCTGGAGAGAGACGTTATCTGGGAGCTTGAAGCAGAAGTCGGCGGGGGCGACCCAGTAGCCCGTCAGAGTACCGTCGTAGGGCGGCGTGGCAGCAAAGACCATCTCAGGGCAGAGGTTGTACTTTCCGGCGAGGCAGTTACCGCATCGACGGCAAGGGTATCCGGGCTCGAGGGCGACGCGGTCACCGACCTTGAGAGACTTGACCTCGTTGCCGACCTCGACGACGGTACCGGCGGATTCGTGGCCGAGAACCATGGGGTCCTTGACTACGAACTTGCCGATGGCGCCATGGACCCAGTAGTGGACGTCGGAGCCACAGATGCCGGTGTAGTTGATGGCGACGAGGACATCGTGGGGGGTCTTGATGGAGGGTTTGGGACGCTCCTCGAAGGAGACGTCGCCAGGCTTGTTGAGAACGAAGGAGAGGTTCTAGATGATGTGAGTGTTGTTCTTCTTCTTCTTCTTCTTCTTCTATACTTTGGAATGTATGTTTTGTTTGTATCATTTTTACCCTCATTATCCATCGCCGTTGAGATTCGGCAACGGTCATGACCAAGTCATGATGAATTTATGGAGGGCGCGGGGTTGGATGATGACATGGGGGATTAACTTACGCTGGACATTATGACTTGTTTCTGCGGGTTATGGTATGGAGAGACAGGAAGAGAGAAGGAAGAAGGAGAAGGAAGGGGGGAGGATAGGGATAAAAGAAAAAGACTGGGATCCCTTTTATTTATCAAGGCGGTGTTCGTCGGTCCTCTTTTTTTTTTTTTTTTTTTCTTCTCGTCACTCGTATGAGAGTGATGAAGCGAGAGGGAGGGTGAAAGAATGAACAGTAAGTACCCTTCTACAGTAAAGAGGAGGGGCAGAGAGCAAGCAATACTGTAGTACCAAGACTAGAAAATTGCTGGGGGCGTGTTGACTTCACACCCGAAACTAGTAGAAGTGCTCTCGACTGAGGGGGAGTCAATTGAGGGTTAGATAATCAGTTGACATGTTTCTTCGTCTATCTGATTGTATCCTGTTTCATCTCAATTGACATGAGATTTTGTGCTATTACTGCGTTGATACCTCTTTTCCCCCCCTATGAAGCTGGAAGAGAAAGATGCCATGATGAGAAGACATCTCCACTGATGAGGACTCAGGTCCAGCTACTACTACACCATACACACCATACACACCATACACGCTCTACTTCTCACTTCTCCCTCCATTCAATTTATCCGCCAACAAGTCCAGATTCTTCGTGGCCCCCATCATTCAGCCATGGTCTATTCTAATGGGTGCGCTTGAAGCCATTCTAATCCTCTCCTTTCTTTTTGGCGTCACAACCTCTTCCGAATGATAACCTTTTCTTCTTCTTCCTAATTTCCTGTCATATGCCCCTACATGTTTTTTTCTCTTCTGTATTTAGCCAGGTACTTTAACCGCTCCAATGAGAAGCCGGCAGGATATATATCATGGGCGGGATGTGGTGGGGACTCTTTCTTCTTTTTTTCTTCATGATCCGGGATTCTGGTTCGGAAGAGATTGAAGACTAAAGAAATTAGTTCCGGGAAATGGTGATTGATTTGTTATGAGGAGGGAGTATAGCCCGTAGCTGTTGGGATTGATTTAGTTGTCCTTATGTATGTACTAATAAAACCATCACAAAGTAAATACAACACCACATATGCCAGACTTCCCAGGCGGAGCGGAGCGGAAGCTATCCGGAGCCGGAACTACACCCGGTCTGTGCATCCATGCGGAGATGCCACCTTGGGTTTCGCGTGGGGGAAGTCGGATACCGACCACTCGGGGAGTAGCGCTCGAATGATGATGAAGGATTTGACAGATTAGCTATTCCAGGGATGGACGTAGTATATAAATATAGGTGTGGATGATAAAAGACCTCGATGTTGTTGGGTTTGCATCCATAAGCTTGAGTCTGTATGTCATTTCACAGTTTTCATGACACCAATAACAAAAGCGTTAGAACATAGATGAAGACGACTCACACCTGCATTACTTTTCCTACTTGTTCCGTTACCGTACTTTACCAGCATGATCTGACTCTGTCATGCAGTGTCATTTATAATTATGCAGCCAAGTTATACAGTAACTTGATAAACAGGCACGGGTTTTGAGAACATATGTCATGTCCTGAAATTGCATCGCCAACATAAGACACAGAGTAAACCTTTCGCAAATCAAGACACCGAAACACGAAAAATTGTTTAGAAATACCGATTTATAATATTATGACTCCCATCCTAACTACCCTTTTATTTCAGAGGCGCCTGTCCAGTATAGTGAGCCTCCTGGTGGCTCACGGAATGTCTCCTTGTTGTGCTATCCTCGGGGTAATCATGCTCGATCTTGGGAGGTCCCAGCTGCTGCTTCAGAACAGAGGGAGGAGCATTTGTAGCGTCGACGGAGTCACTCTGCGAGGTTCGGCCGAGGCCAGTGTTGGTGTTGGTGTTTGTGTTGAAGTTGTTGTTGCTGTAGCTACTGCACATTATACATTAGCATCGTGATCTCTTATGATCGCGGAGTGGAACGGAACATACGGTGGCTCTTGTCGTGAGCTGTCGGGGCCGGCAACGCCGTCAATCATGGACTTGATTCTTTGTCCTGTTCGGACACCCTCGCTTGAAGACTGGGTGTTTTGGTTGATGGCGTTCTCCAGCTGCTGGTTGTGTCCACCGAAAGTCCCCTCGTCACGGTTGCCGAAAGCTCCCTCGCGCTGCTGAGAGCCCAAAACACCCTCGCTACGGCTGCTGAAGTTGTCATTGGTGTTTCTGTTTTCGTAGCTGCTAACGTTTTCCCTGTTGGCGTTGGTGCTGTCATAATCGGCTCTGTTGTTCAGACCACCGACGTTGGCTCTGTTTGTGTCGTCGTAGTTTCCTCTGTTTAAACCACCGACATTCTCTCTGTTGGCACTGCTAGGGTTGTAGCTTCCGCTGCTAAAGTGCTCGCCACCAGTCAACGTGTTGTTGGTGCTGTTCACGTTATGGCTAACGTTCAGGCCCTCGCCGTGGGACTGACGTTGCTCGCCAGTAGGCTGGAGAGTCTCCTTGAGCTTGTCCATAAGATTTGAAGCCATTGTGCGTGTTTATTTCGTGTGTAACAAAAAAAAATGTGTAAAAGAGTCTTTGATGATAGAGGAAGTGATTTATATTGTCAAGTCAAAGAAAGCATCACACAATCAGGCCATCTCAGCCAGATTATATACTCCCAACTCCCCGTCCTCGATTTCATCATCTTGGCCGCATCATACGCAAATTTCACAGTCAACGCCGGAAGATATGGAAAGTGATAAACCACTCCCCCATTTTCTGCTCAGCCTCCTACACAACAAGTCAAAAGCCAGGGAAATTGATCGTCACTAACGACACGTTATTCGTACAATATCACCTCCCCATGCTAACCCACAAACGATGCCGTCATGGGTCGTTCCTCAAGAGTCTGAATGACGTTCGACAGGGTATGAAATGGAGGGTGTGCCACGGGAGGGGAATAAAAAGACGGGCGGGAGAAAAGAACAAGGGGGGATGTGGTGGTTGGGCTAACTTACTACAGCGCACATGGAGGGGGGCGTCGCGATAAGCATAATTCTAAGTCCCAAAGTTAAATTTAACCTAAAAAAACTAGACTATTAGACTTGTTATCTCAACATTTTTGCTACCGTTCCTTGGAACCTTGGAAACACCACCCATTTCTCTCCTGTCATGACGATGACTTACACCCAATTCAACCATCACAAATCAAAACGTGCCTGCTACTCCATGGTACCCATCCTTGCTTGATGATGGTGTAGACGGAAAAAAACCACCAACATAACGTCACTGGTGGTGGAGCATAGGGACGAGCCATACGATAGGACAAGCGATGTGATTATCTTGTTCTAGAAGGATCTTGTATGGTCGCACCTCGTGCGAACCGAATAGTTTGTATGGACAACATAGATATGGGTTGTCCATGGGCAAAGACCGGAATCTGCAAGTCGTTTGGACAAACTGAGAGAGAAACATTGGTGTTTTAATGCAAGACGTTGGCAGATGATATTCGCCGTGGAAAGTCATGGTCTCTACTCTTACTGTTCACTGGCATCACGTTCCGATACTTCACAAGACGGCGAGCTCTTTTGAAATTATTTCCATCTTACTATATTCAAGAAAATGCTATCGCTTATATAGGTACCCAATAATAGACTTAGATCCTTATATTTGATGAATCTTTGTAACCAGTCTCCCGAGTCCTTTCATTCATCATTCGATGACATGCATTTTTCTCCCGTTAACCTCATTACCGATTGACAGTCATGAATCCAGACATTGTGGCATTATTGGGTCTTCCGGTATATCCGAGTGTGATGCCACGGCTCAGCTATATTCCTCCTCCTTGAACCCATCCACTGTCTTTCAACCAAGACCTCCTGGCGGTAGATAAACCTGGAAAGTCTCATCGTTCTGTTGCAAATTCTATTTTGCTTTTCGTACCTCATCTTAGATTGATGGGTTGATTCACGCCTTCTTCTCGGTCTGGCTGCGGGTGGTCTGGGCAGGGGGGGCCTGGACCTTCTCCAAATCATGACGGACACTAGCCTCGCTAGAGTCAGGGGAGCTGAGGTACTCGCCAAAGGTGCGCTGCTCAAGGTCCTGGTCCTTCCAGTCAACACCCTGTCGCTTGTTGGCGACGTGTCGGTAGTAGACGCGCTTGGCAAACTTCCAAAGTTCGACACCGCCAAAGAAGAGACCAGCGGCGATGAAGACGATGGCCCACTCCCAGCTGATGGGGCTGTGCTTGAAAACGGTCCTGTTGATGACCGGGATGTAGATAAGGGGGAAGAGGGTGACGAATCCGAGCATGATGGCCCAGAAGAGGAACTGGTTGCGCCAGATGTCATGCATCCACTGGGTGAAGTAGAGCTTGGAACCAGGCTGCATGCGGAAGAATGATCGTCGCTTGTCAATCATCTCCCAGGCAAGGAAGAGGGAGAACCAGGTCAGGCAAGCAAAGGTGGTAGCACGGGAGCGGAAGACAGTGTTGCAGCTCTCGCTGTAGTTGTCGTTGCAGTCAACACCGAGCTCACCGTCACCGAAACCGTAGAGGCGGAGGATAAAGGTGCCAAGGCAAAGGGCGGCAATCCAGAGACCATAGACAATCATGTCCAGGATAAGCTCGAGACTGAAGACACCGGTCTTGAGAGACTGAGGGGGTCGGCGGAGGATACCAGCGACAGCGCGCTCGAAACCGAGACCCATGTCGGGAAGACCAGAAGTAGCCATAATGATCCAAACGATCTGAACAGGGGCGAGAGGGAAGACTGAGATACCAGTGCGGTCCTTGAAGGCCAGACCGACCAGAAGGACAACAGCCTGAGCGACGTTGGTGGCCAAAACGTGAAGAATGAACTTCTGAATGTTGTCAAAGATACGACGACCCTCCTCAATAGCGGCGACAATAGAAGCAAAGTTATCATCGCTGAGAACAATGTCGGAGGCATCCTTGGCGACATCAGAACCGGCTTGACCCATGGCAATACCAACATCGGCACGGCGGAGAGAGGGAGAATCGTTGACACCATCACCAGTCTATACATGTTAGCAACAAATCTCAATGACCTCAATGTTGAGTAAACTTACCATGGCGCAGAACTTCTTACGGCGGTGCAGGGCTTCAATCATGCGGACCTTGGTCTGAGGAGCGCATCGGGCGATAACTAGGGGGAGGAAAGGCAGCTGGTCGACTTCGTCATCAGAGAGACCGTCAAACTGAGTAGCAGTCATAACCATGGTCTGAGCAATATCTGCAGCGACGAGATCCATACGGCTAGGCAGGATACCGACTTCGATAGCGATGGCCTTGGCGGTCTCGGGGTGGTCACCAGTAAGCATGTGGACAGAGATACCAGCCTGGTGGCATTCTCGGACGGCAGGGGCAGACTCTGGGCGGGGAGGATCGTAGAGACCAACGAGACCACGGAAGACAAGGTCACATTCGACGGTGGTACGGTCAACCTCGTCACCCTTCTTGAGATCGACGTTGTAGGGCTTAGATGCAAGAGCAAGGACACGAAGACCCATACCAGCGAAAGCCTCCATGTTGCGGAGAATCTCCTCACGGAACTCATCAGTAATAGGAACCTGTTCATCGTTGTCCTCAGGGCAGTAGGTAGTGCAGGCGCCAATAACACGCTCAACAGCACCCTTGGTGTAGGCAAAGAGCTGGTTAGTGCGGTTGTCCTTCATGATGACAGACATGCGCTTGACGTCAGAGTCGAAAGGTAGCTCAGCGATCTCGCTGTACTGGTTCTCACTACCGTGGGAAGTGAGCTTAAGACGGTTCCAGTCGAATCGAGAGGCGAAGACCTGGATAGCGATCTCGGTAGGGTCACCACGAGCGTGCCACTCGCCATCCTTCTCGTTGACAGTGGCGAGATTAGCAAGGGAAGCAACTTCAAGGAACTTGACAAGACCGCTCTTGCTCTGGCTGAGAAGATCGCTGATGGGAGAGATCTGGCCACAGGCATCGCCTCCCTGCTTGAGGGGAAGCTCATGAGGCTGGCTAGGAGCGAACCGGATGTCACCGTCGGTAGGGTTCATAGGGGCAGTGGAGTTCTCGAGGGTGTAAGTTCCCTTACCGGGAGCCCAGGCACCACGGGCAACCATCTTACCCTGGGTAAGAGTTCCGGTCTTGTCGGAGCAAATGTCGGTAACGGCACCGAGAGCTTCAAGAGACTTGAGGTTTCGAACAATGACGTTTCGCTCAACCATGCGCTTAGTACCGGCAGCCATGGTGATAGTAAGGACGACAACCAGGGAAGCAGGAATCATGGAAAGAC